>OW121742.1:101679465-101731965 GCA_933228675.1 Stomorhina lunata | reverse complement strand
CCCTGTGATAGGCGGCCAGTATTACAAAAAGTTTCTTCAGTAAGCAAACCTAAGATACTTAAGGAAAACCAATAATTCAACAAATACGAATTATATTTGATACAATAATAGAAAAAATATATAAAAACTAAACAACTGATATTTTCAAATGTTACGGATTTTCAGTATTTTTTTGTAGGTTGTTTTTTAAACAAATGTGTAAATATGTTAAAAATCAATTTTCATATAAATTTAAATGAATATTCATTTGAAAACAACATAACCGAAAATTTCCTAAACAACATACAATCAGTTACTGTAATAATTTCCTGAGTGTATGTGAAAACCAGTCAGTGTGCCAAATTTTGTTACAATCGGTCACCACTTCACCATAGCTCCTATATAAGATCTTACGGAAACGCTGTAGCGTCTTAACGAAAGCAGCTAGAACGTCAAAATTTTACAAATATATTATCGATATCTTGAAAATTTGTGTATTAAAAACGAGTGAAATCGGTTCACATTTAGTTAGAGCTCCCATATAACCCCGCCCCGGGAATCCCATTAATTGTGATAAATTGAATACAGATGTAATAGCTACGACTTCTAAATTCAGAATAGAGAAGTTTTATGCGACTATTGGTCAGTATATCTAATTTTATAGAAATCGGTCCATATTTGACTATAGCTTTCATATAAAAACTACTCCTAGAAACCAAAAAAAATGTAACAAAGGCCAGTTAGAAACTATTATATAGGAAACTATGACAACTATGGCCACTTAATTTTGCATAAATAAGCTTTGTATCTATAAATACCAGTCAGTGTATAGGTTTGAAAGGGATTGACGAAGTGAATTTCTTTG
Organism: Stomorhina lunata; assembly: GCA_933228675.1. Taxonomy (NCBI): domain Eukaryota; kingdom Metazoa; phylum Arthropoda; class Insecta; order Diptera; family Rhiniidae; genus Stomorhina; species Stomorhina lunata. Next base: position 101,731,121 of record OW121742.1, on the reverse strand, counting down.
GTCTACAAAATTGAAGCCATATTTTCTTCCCTCTATGCACTCTTATTATCGGTTTTATGTTTTTAGCATCAGGTTGGTTGTATTTTCAATTGACTACGTTTCGTATGCGATAGTTGAAAAATAACTAAAATAAGATAAATTTTGTAAATATTGCAATATTTGAACAAAAACTTAACTCCCTGCCAGTCAAAGCTGGTTTGAGTATAGATATTTTATTCGTATTTAAATTGTATATTGCAGATACGAGTACATGCAAACAATTTGTTTATACGTTAAAGTAGAAATATAAATATTTGTTAAATGGTTTATACAACTTTTTATAAATTTGTATAAAAAAAAACTATCTGGTTTAAAACAATATTGAGATCTGAAATTATTAATAACAGTAAGTGTTAAGTAAAATTTATCTAAAAAAAATCAACTTTAGAAAAAATTTATTAAAGCAGAAATTTTTAGCATTATAAATTATTCAGTAAAAGTCATATTCATACTTTTTATACCCTTCACCACCATAGGTGGAAAGGGTATATTGGGTTTGTGCTGATGTTTGCAACGCATCGAAATATTGGTCTGAGACATACCTTTTAGTATACCAATCGACTTAGAATCACTCCCTGAGTTGTTTTAACGATCCGGCTGGCTGGCTGGCCGGTTATCCATGTAAGCTTGTTATCACTCTACAGGTCGTAACTTTAAAGATAATTTGATGAAATTTGGCACAGATTCAAATTTTGGTCCAAGGACGATCTCTATACTTTTTGGGAGAAATCGGATTACTATTTGGGGTACCTCCCATAGGAATGCCTTCCCGAAAGAGAGTTTTTGGTCCTTTACAGCCACAAATTTAGTTGTATTTTAATAATATTAAGCACAAGTATTGCTTATCGTAACCTTAATCAGCGTTCAAAATTTTGTAGAAATCGGCCTATATTTGACCATACCTCCCATACAAGACACATTCTCAAAAGACGTTTATATACACATTAAAGCACAAAAATGTTAATAACTCTAAAGATAAATGCATTTGATTACTTAAATTTTACACTGATAAATATTTTGTAAATATAAACCAATAAACAAAATTTGGTTACAATCAGTCCACAATTGACCCTAGCTCCCATATCAGGCCCTTAGCCGGAAATGATATAAATCTCGAAATTTTGAAAAAATAGCACATAGTATCGGGTGTTTTTTTATTGAGGTATAGAACTTTAAGTTGGCATCACTTTTTTAACTGGCGGCCATTTTGTCAGCTGTCAAGTGATTAATATTTAGTTTGGTTTGCCATTTCATCATGAACAGGTTGACAAAAGAACAACGCTTGCAAATCGTGCAAATTTATTTCGAAAATAATGGTTCAGTTCGCGAAGTTTACCGCTAGCTCCGTTCATTTTATGGTCGACATAATCGTCCATCAGAACAATTAATTCGGTTAACCATGAATCGTTTTCGCACTACGTTTACTCTATGTGATAATACGCATCCGCAGCGACGTCGAACAGTGCGCACCGAAGAAACAATTGCCGCTGTAGAGCAAAGTGTTGAAGAGGACCCGAATAAATCGATTCGCCACCGTGCACAGCAATTGGAGCTTTGTCCATCAACTTTATGGAAGATTTTGCGCAAAGATCTTGGCTTGCGACCTTACAAGATCCAGCTTGTGCAAGAATTAAAGCCGCGAGACCATGCAATGCGTCGTGATTTTGGTGTATGGGCCGAAAATGAGATTGATCTCGATGCTGATTTTCATCGCAAAATTTTGTTCAGTGATGAGGCTCATTTTTGGTTGAATGGCTACGTCAACAAGCAAAATTGCCGCATTTGGAGTGAAGAGAGTCCACATGAGACCCTTGAGACGCCATTACATCCACAAAAACTGACTGTTTGGTGTGCTCTATGGGCTGGTGGAGTCATTGGGCCATACTTCTTCCGAAATAATGCTGGAGAGTCAGTTACCATAAATGGAGACCGGTATAGAGCCATGATAACCGACTATTTTGTTCCCCAATTGGATGGCATGAATGTGGATGAGTTGTGGTTCCAACAAGACGGCGCTATATGCCACACAGCGCACGTCACATTTGATTTATTGAAGGAAACATTCGATGAGCGCATAATTTCGCGGAATGGACCTGTCAATTGGCCACCAAGATCGTGCGATTTGACACCACTGGATTATTTTCTTTGGGGATATATGAAGTTGCTCGTCTACGCCAACAAACCAGAAACGTTAGGGGACTTGGAAGCCAACATTCGTGGCGTTATTGCCAACATACGGCCCCATATGCTCGAAAAAGTAGTTGAAAATTGGACCTGTAGAATTGGCTTTATTCGAGCCAGCCGCGGCGGCCACATGCCCGAAATCATATTTAAATATTAATGGCATAAAATTATCCTTCCAATAAAGCCAAATTGATGGACATTAAAACGATTTTCTGGTGTTTTATTTCAATTCGAAGTTCTATACCTCTAAAAAAAAACACCCATTATATGTATGTATGTCTCTAAGACTTAAGGAAAGCTTGTTTAATTGTTGGTCCATATTTGACCTTAGTAGTGAAGGGTATTATATAGTCGGGCTTGACCGACTATAGCTTTTCTTACTTGTTTTAATATTGAATATAACTCGTTAAATTTCAAAATTATAATAGCACTTACTTTTTTTCTCAAAAGCGGAATTTTGCTAAGAACTTTATATGTATTTATATTGAAAAAACATATACATACATATGAGCCAATAATTACTAATCTTTTCGATTTTTTTTATCCTCTTCATAAAAACGTACGAAAAAAAGGATAACAGTTAAATTTTATTGATTTCAATTGAAATTCATGAGATAAAATATTTCAAACAAACCGCTTAACTTATACATACATGAATGCTTTCAGACTTTAGTACTTATTTTAATACTTAAAATAAAACGATTTCAATAAGATTTTTAAAAGAATCAATTTAAAACACCATCTGTTTTTTTAATATACTTACACTTTAAGCATATACAAAAAAAAGTTCATATATTTGCCTTAAATCCAGATTAAATTTTTGAAAAAAAAAAAGTTATACAATACTTTTGTGTAAAATGGGTATATGAATAAGATTATGCAAATTACTTTTTATAAGCCAGGTATACGAGTACAGTATTTATTTAAAATCTGAACGTTTTTAAGAAATATGTGGTATACAATTCATACAGAAGAAATTTAAAGTTTTTTATTTGTACTTAAATTTTTGTAACTTAAAAAGTAATTTTAAGGAATAATTACACAGTAAGTAAAATTTCAACTTTCAAAATGACAAAGGCCGAGATACCCCAACTTAACTTTATTTGTTTTTATACCCCCATCAAACAGAATGGGGGGTATATTGAGATTGCCATTCCGTTTGTAATTTCCTTAATATTGGCTCAAAAGCCAAAAACGATATATATTCTGAATCCTTATGAAATTCTAAGACGATTGAGCGATGTCCGTCTGTCTGTCCGTCTGTCTGTCTATCTGTTGAAATCACGATAACGCCTAAACGAAGGGAGCTAGCTCACTGAAACTTAGTAAAACTATTCTTCATCTTTGAGAAAATTTTGGTATTGAAATTGGGCAAAATCGGTTCACATTTGACCATAGCTCCCGTATAACCTCGTCTAGGCTAATCGCTTATTTGTTAATAAATGACAAATTATAGCAGCTATGATAACAAAATTTGGTATATAGAAGTTTTACATTAGCCCTAGACAGCGTGTAAAATTTCATCAAAATCGGTTCACATTTAGCCATAGCTCCCATACAAAAAACTTACGAAAACAGCCTAAATTTCACCTAAAATACACTTAAATGCCAATAAATCTAAAAGTATAACAGATATTACCACTAAATTTGGCACAAGAAAGTCTTATGCCAATGCCAGCCAGTGTGCAAAATTTTGTCGTAATCGGTCACCATTTGACCTAGCTCCCATATAAAAAACTTACGAAAACACAAAAATTCAAAAAGAAAAGGGGATTTATGTCCGTCTGTCCGTCAGATAAAATCGTGATAGCCCCTTAACTACAAGAGCTAGTAAAATTAAATTTAGTACAAGGAAGTCTTATGTCAATGTCAGCCAGTGTGCAAAATTTTGTCACAATCGGTCACCATTTGACCATAGCTCCCATATGAAAAACTTATGGAAACACAAAAATACATAAAGAAAAGGTTGTTTATGTCCGTCTGTCCGTCAGATAAAAGCTCGATAACGCCTTAACGAAAAGAGCTAGAGAGACAAAATTTTACAAAATTATTTTGGATATCTTGAAAAAGATGTGTGTTGAAAATGGACAAAATCGGTTCAAATTTAGTTAGAGCTCCCATATAACCCCGCCCCGGGAAACACATTAATGCTGATAAATTGAATACAATTGTAATAGCTATGACGATTAAATTTAAAATAGGGAAGTTTTATGCAATTTTTGATCAGTTTATCAAATTTTATAGCAATCAGTCCATATTTGACTTTAGCTTTCATATAAAAAACACTCACGCAAACCAAAAATTTTAGCAAAGGCCAGTTAAAAGCTACTAAATTAGAAACTATGATAGCTATGGCCACTAAATTTTGCAAGAATAAGCTTTATATATATACCAGCCAGTGTGTAAAATTTTGTTACAATCGGTCAACATTTGGCTATAATTCTTATATATATAGCATCCCATTTTTATATCTACAATCAAAAAGATTTGGAGGTACATTCATTATATTAAGATTGCACCTATGAAATTAGATAGGCATCAATCAATGTTCAGCCCAGACTTTATATATGATAAATGCATTAGCAACTCCTAACGAAATATATGGACCTGCCGTATTACTATTAACGTGTTTAGCCTAACTACATATTTACGAAAAGTATTTAACAACTTATTAATGTAAAACTATACCCGGTTATGAGACCGAATTTTGATCAAAGTAAATACTGGGGAAACCACTAAAATATTTTTAAATGTTGAACTATAAAGCTACGGCAGCCGAATTTAGTCCAAAGGTTTTACCAACAATACCAATTAGCTTAGCGATTTTTTCAGTATTGGTCCAGATTTTGAATTAGCTGCACCCTTGTAGATATATGAGATATATTTCTAAATTTAACACAACTTGATGGTGGGTATATAAGATTCGGCACAGCCGAATATAATACTCTTACTTGTTGAAAGATGACATCAAAATCAGGATATATTGCATTTTTAAATTTCTATTGTCTCGCAAACTACATATTTTGAACCTATTCGATTTCGATGAAATTTTGTATATAGATTAAGATGGAGCGAAAAACAACTTTTATAGAAATTCGATACACCTCGATTAGGATGCTCTACATTCCTAGATGCTCAAAATTTTGTCATCCTAGGTCTATGTCCTGAGGTGTCGAACAGGAAGTTTATTTCTAGGACCCATTTATATGGGGAAAAATGGCAGTTTTTTGGTTTTTGGTAAATTTTAAACAATAAAAATATACTTTTGGCAAAACTAATAATTGAATGTAGAAGACAATTAAAGCAGCTTTCATTAGAGTCATAAAAACTAAAATTTAATGCAGTAGTTTTTAAGTTATTGCAATTTGCTCTAGAAAATTCGTGACCTTTTCATGACGCCTAAGGATAGGCAGCAAAAAAAAAAATAACTTTAGAGCACAGAAATTACAAAATAAGACATTCCTTATCATTTTAAGATATAAGTAATAAATAGTTGAAATTTATTAAAATTTAATTAATTTAATTAAGTGGAAGTTGGTACTTTTTTTTAAGGACCGTTTCAAAACTCACTTTTTAAGTTTAAGAAAATTTTGTTAAAAAAATATTCAAAATTTCAAAAATTTTGATCGTCATGTTAAAATAGACAGATGTGGTAGTAAACTCCAGAAAAGTTTGGTTTGATATCTCATATGGTTTTGCCGTTCCTATGACTTTAAATCATAAAATTACGCGAAAACGTAAATTTTTGGACATTATTGAAGTAGATGCGTAGTAAATTTCATTCAAGTTCTCTTTTGATAAAAATAATACCGAATTTTATTGCTCAGTCATCGAGGAATGTCCACTATTACTTTTTTTTAGTATTGGTTGAGCTTAACCCTTTTTTCATCGAGGTCAAAGGTCAAAATTTGAATTTTTAAGGACAAAAATACGAAATGTAATGAATTTAGAGGCGAACTTCCATTAAAATTAATAAAAATAGTTTTTTTTTTAAACATTTCAAAATCGAAATATTTATATAGGAAATCTTTAGATATAAGGCACTTTTATATTGAAAAGCTCTTAATGTGTAATGCTTTCATATTCATACTTTAATAGAAAGCTTTGAATTTTTAAAAGTAACCTTCAGGAATTGATATAAAAATATAAAGAAATATTTTGGCAATAGTTTTGTATAAGAAATATTTTGATATCGAAAGTTTTCTATAAAAAAGTTCAATTCAATATCAAAAGTTTATTATAGGAAATCTTTCGACATCGAAAGTTTTAAATAGAAAATATTTTTTTTTCTTCGGAAATTTTTCGATATGGAATGTTTTTAGTTGAAAACGTTTTATATCAAAAGTTACCTATAGAAAAGCTTTGAAATTGAAAGTTTTTTATAAGATAGTTTAATATAAGAAATCTTTCGATAGCGAATGTTTATTATAGAATCCTTTCGACATTGAAAGTTTTATATAAGAATATTTAATATGACCAATTTTTTAGAAAGCTTTAGATATTAATGTTATCTATAGGAAAAGCTTTCGATACTGATTTTTATACCCTTCACCAATAGGTGAAAGGGTATTATAAGTTTGTGATTCCGTTTGTAATTTTTTTATTAGTGATCGTAGACCCCATAAAAATTATACCGATCGACTCAGAATCGGGAGGAGAATCGATTAAGCAATGTCCGTCTGTCTGTCTGTCTGTCTGTCTGTCCGTCCGTCTGTCTGTCTGTCTGTTGAAATCAAGTTTCTGAAGCCCCTGGAGGATGGACTTACATAAATTATATATCAGATTTTAGGAAATTCTCCCGCAATGAACGCTATTAAATTTCATTAAAATCGGTTTATAAAGACCGAAAATATCGAAAAAATACCAAAAATTAGACGAAAATTTTAAAATTTTTGATTGAAACACACTTTTAAATAACAAGAGAAAAAAGATACTCCTGGTGTACATGTGATAATATGTTATATATCAGATTGTAGGAAATAGTTTCCCAAAGCACTCTGTAAAATTTTATCAAAATCGGTCCATAAACAACTGAGATATCGCCAAAACACTGAATTTGATGTATCGCAAATTGCCCAAAGTTCGCATTAGAGAATGTTTGTTGAAAAAATTAAATGCAGAAATAGGAAAAACCATCCTCCTTTAGCACGGACCTACATAAATTTTATATCAGATTTTAGGAAATTCCCCCGCCAAGCACGTTATTAAATTTTATCAAAAGCGGTCCATAAATAATTGAGATATCGCAATAACACTACATTTGATGTACAGCAAATTGCCCAAAGCACGTGTCTAAGAAATTTTGTTTATATTTCGTAAGTATTGTTTCAGCGATATCTCAGGTGTTTGTGGACCGATTGTGATGAAATTTGACATCGTTCTTTGTGTGAGGACTTTCTAAAATCTATACTCCACAAATCTGATTACGAATACCATTCAAACTGTACCGATCAACTTAGAATCGGCAGGAGAATCGATTTCGCGACCTCCGTCCGTCTGTTTGTCTGTCTGTCCGTCCGTCTGTTTGTTTGTCCGTCCGTCCGTCTGTTTTTTTGTCCGTCCGTCTACCTGTCTGTAATTTTTTCTGTTGTAGTCAAGTTTTTGGAGTTCCTGTTTTGTCGATATCTCAGGTGTTTATTTTGATGAATTTTAATAGCGTCCTTCGCAGGAGATTACCTAAATCCTGATGCATTCGGTAATTTGTGGTAGATATAATTTAGCGTTTAAGCGATGGTGTTTTGATCGACAATGATAAAATTCAGGGTGGCCCAATATCCTAAAATTTTGTGTAAAATCCAGGAGCTCCACAAATCTGATTTTAGCAGACAGACACTCTGCATTAATCTTAATTTTGTGTCTGACTTTTGAACATTATGATAACATTTGAGAATGTATTATATATCAAATTATAGGTAATCTTCCTAGGAAGTACAAAAATGCAGCTAACTACATGATATCCGTTCAAAACCTACATATGTATGTAAGTATCTCACATATCAACGAAAATTTAAATTTTTGAATTGAAATTGGGAGAAATCCGTTCACGTTTGACAATTGATCCCGTATAACTTCGCCTAAGATACGATGATGACATTTAGTATAAAGACGTTGTACAATATTGATATTCAGGGCGATAGCGCCTAAAATAAACTTTCTAGAGGGACAACATTTGACAAAAGTATTTCTGATCTCTTGAAAAGTTCGATATTGAAAATGTGCGAGCTCTATTCACATTTAGTGAAATCTCCCATATAACCCCGACCGGGAATCGATTTAATGCTGATAAATTAAATCACATTAAAATTGCACAAGGAACTAGAGCAAAACTTTCCAAACATCCATCGGACAGATCGAAAGAACAATACATCCCAAATATTATTGATGAAGTGTTCATTTTAATTAATTAACTAACTTTAGATTAATAAGTAAATCTTTAATAACTTTTCCGACAAAGCTGATATCCATCCATTCAAAAGCTATATATTTCACGTATGTATCTAAAACTAAGAGTGTATACCCTATAATTTTAAGGCTTATCATTGTTAAAGCTTTGACCTAAATCAGTCCGCTAACTTCAGAGTTTTACATAACTAATCAAGAACTTTTACTAGTTGAATAATTCGTACGAATTAAAGTGCACAACACTCATTGGGCACTGTGTTTTTGGGTTGCATGTCAGAATACTTAAACTTCATCAAATCGATGTGCTATTGCAAATGTAAGGGCATCTACATTTTGAAGCATCTTTTCTGCTTGGTTTATCTGGTCTATCGAACTTTATTAAATGTTCGTAAAATATGTGTCTATTTTATTTCGAAGCTACTGGCTGGCTTAAATATGCATTCTCTACTTGTAGTCTAGTAATCATTATCTTTCACAAAGGGACCACTTAAAAACCCAAGTGAAGCTTCCCTAGACATCTGCCACCTGCCCAACCTAACCTTTGGGTGCATAACTATTCTAGATAATGACTCCACCGAAAAGCTTTTCTTTTTCCGACTCTTAATTTTAAAGACTCTTTGCATATAATACTAGTATAACCAAATTTTGCTTGGAATTACATTAAGTACTTTTGGAACACCATTGGTGAAGGGTATCCAAGATTCGGCAAAGCCGAATATACCACTCTTACTTGTTTTTCTATAAAAAAGTTTTATATAAGAAATCTTTTAATATCGAAAGTTTACTATAGAAAGTTTAATTCAATATCAAAAGTTTATTATAGGAAATCTTTCGACATCGAAAGTTTTAAATAGAAAATATATTTTTTTCGGAAATTTTTCGATATGGAATGTTTTTCGTTGAAAACTTTTTATATCAAAAGTTACCTATAGGAAAGCTTTGACATTGAAAGTCTTTTATAGGAAAGTTTTATATAATAAATCTTTCGATATTGAATGTTTATTATAGACTCCTTTCGACATTGAAAGTTTTATATAAAAATATTTAATATGACCAATTTTTTAGAAAGCTTTAGATATTATAGTTATCTATAGGAAAAGCTTTCGATACTGACTTTTTCTATAGAAAAGTTTAATATAAGAAATCTTTTAATATCGAAAGTTTTCTATAGAAAGTTTAATTTAATATCAAAAGTTTATTATAGGATATTATTCGACATCGAAAGTTTTAAAGAGAAAATATATTTTTTTCGGAAATTTTTCGATATGGAATGTTTTTCGTTGAAAACTTTTTATATCAAAAGTTACCTATAGGAAAGCTTTGATATTGAAAGTTTTTTATAGGATAGTTTTATATAAGAAATCTTTCGATAGCGAATGTTTATTATAGAATCCTTTCGACATTGAAAGTTTTATATAAGAATATTTAATATGACCAATTTTTTAGAAAGCTTTAGATAAATATTAAAGTTATAATAGGAAAAGCTTTCGATACTGATTTTTTTTATATAGAAAAGTTTTAAATAAGAAATCTTTTAATATCGAAAGTTTAATTTAATATCAAAAGTTTATTATAGGAAATCTTTCGACATCGAAAGTTTTAAAGAGAAAATATATTTTCTTCGGAAATTTTTCGATATGGAATGTTTTTCGTTGAAAACTTTTTATATCAAAAGTTACCTATAGGAAAGCTTTGATATTGAAAGTTTTTTATAGGAATGTTTTATATAAGAAATCTTTCGATATCGAATGTTTGTTATAGAATCCTTTCGACATTGAAGGTTTTATATAAGAATATTTAATATGACCAATTTTTTAGAAAGCTTTAGATACTAAAGTTATCTATAGGAAAAGCTTTCGATACTGATTTTTTTTCTATATAAAAGTTTTTTATAAGAAATCTTTTAATATCGAAAGTTTTCTAATGAAAGTTAATTCAATATCAAAAGTCTATTGTAGGAAATCATTCTACATCGAAAATTTTTAATTGCAAATCTTTTTTTTCGGAAATTTTTTTATATATGGAACGTTTTTCGTTGAAAACTTCTTATATCAAAAGTAACCTATAGGAAAGCTTTGATATTGAAAGTTTTTTATAGGATAGTTTAATATAAGAAATCTTTCGATATCGAATGTTTATTATAGAATTCTTTCGACATTGAAAGTTTTATATAAGAATATTTAATATGACCAGTTTTTTCAAAAGCTTTAGATATTAAAGTTATCTATAGGAAAAGCTTTCGATACTGATTTTTTTCTATAGAAAAGTTTTAATAAGTATTTTTTTTAATATCGAAAGTTTTCTATAGAAACTTTAATTCAATATCAAAAGTCTATTATAGGAAGCCATTCTACATCAAAAATTGTTAATAGAAAATCTTTTATTTTTCGGAAATTTTTTGATATGGAATGTTTTTAGTTGAAAACTTCTTATATCAAAAGTTTCCTATAGGAAAGCTTTGATATTGAAAGTTTTTTATAGGAATGTTTTATATAAGAAATCTTTCGATATCGAATGTTTAATATAGAATCCTTTCGACATTGAAAATTTTATATAAAGATATTTAATATGTACAGTTTTTTCGAAATCTTTAGATATTAAAGTTATCTACAGGAAAAGCTTTCGATACTGATTTTTTTTTTTCTATATAAAAGTTTTATATAAGAAATCTTTTAATATCGAAAGTTTAATTCAATATCAAAAGTCTATTATAGGAAATCATTCTACATCGAAAATTTTTAATTGAAAATCTTTTGTTTCGGAAATTTTTCTATATGGAATGTTTTTCGTTGAAAACTTCTTATATCAAAAGCAACCTATAGGAAAGCTTTGATATTGAAAGTTTTTTATAGGATAGTTTAATATAAGAAATCTTTCGATATCGAATGTTTATTATAGAATCCTTTCGACATTGAAAGTTTTATATAAGAATATTTAATATGACCAATTTTTTAGAAAGCTTTAGATATTTAAGTTATATATAGGAAAAGCTTTCGGTACTGATTTTTTTTCTATAGAAAAGTTTTAATAAGTATTTTTTCTAATATCGAAAGTTTTCTATAGAAACTTTAATTCAATATCAAAAGTCTATTATAGGAAACCATTCTACATCAAAAATTGTTAATAGAAAATCTTTTATTTTTCGGAAATTTTTTGATATGGAATGTTTTTTGTTGAAAACTTCTTATATCAAAAGGTTCCTATAGGAAAGCTTTGATATTGAAAGTTTTAAATAGGAAAGTTTTATATAAGAAATCTTTCAATATCGAATATTTATTATAGAATCCTTTCGACATTGAAAGTTTTATATAAAGATATTTAATATGAACAGTTTTTTCGAAATCTTTAGTTATCTACAGGAAAAGCTTTCGATACTGATTTTTTTTTTCTATATAAAAGTTTTATATAAGAAATCTTTTAATATCGAAAGTTTTCTATAGAAAGTTTAATTTAATATCAAAAGTTTATTATAGGAAACCATTCTACATCGAAAATTTTTAATTGCAAATCTTTTTTTTTCGGAAATTTTTCTATATGGAATGTTTTTCGTTGAAAACTTTTTATATCAAAAGTAACCTATAGGAAAGCTTTGATATTGAAAGTTTTTTATAGGATAGTTTAATATAAGAAATCTTTCGATATCGAATGTTTATTATAGAATCCTTTCGACATTGAAAGTTTTATATAAGAATATTTAATATGACCAGTTTTTTCAAAAGCTTTATATATTAAAGTTATCTATAGGAAAAGCTTTCGATACTGATTTTTTTTCTATAGAAAAGTTTTAATAAGTATTTTTTTTAATATCGAAAGTTTTCTATAGAAACTTTAATTCAATATCAAAAGTCTATTATAGGAAGCCATTCTACATCAAAAATTGTTAATAGAAAATCTTTTATTTTTCGGAAATTTTTTGATATGGAATGTTTTTAGTTGAAAACTTCTTATATCAAAAGGTTCCTATAGGAAAGCTTTGATATTGAAAGTTTTTTATAGGAATGTTTTATATAAGAAATCTTTCGATATCGAATGTTTGTTATAAAATCTTTTCATAAGAAAATCCTTTTATTAGAATATTTAATATGACCATTTTTTTCGAAAGCTTTAGATATTAAAGTTATCTATAGGAAAAGCTTTCGATGTTGATTTTATTTTTCTTTGGAAAAGTTTTCTGTAGAAAAGTTTTATATAAAATGTTTTTTATCTAAAATATTTTGACGACAAATGTTTTCGATATCGAAAGCTTATTATAGAAAACTTTTCGACATCGTAAGTTTTATATAAGAAAACTTTAGGTAAATAATGTCAGTTTTTATTGGAAGTCTTTTGATGTGGAATGTTTTTAGTATAGTCTTAGATATTAAAAGTTACGTAATTTTAGATACTAAAAGTTATCTATAGGAAAGCTTTTAATTTTGAAAGTTTTTTATCCCAAAAAAAGTCGACAAAAGTTTAATATTCTTCTGTTATCCTTGACTCCCAGTGGAGCATAGGGCCTCATAAAGTTTAATATAATAACTCATTTTACATTCAACCGAAAGCTTTATGATTCGATGCAACGACACATAATTTGACGAGAAAGGGCTTTTAAAAAATTAATATATTTTACATCTTTTTAAGTTAGGGCTTTTTTGAAAATTTCTTTAATAACCCCTAATTTTGATAAAATTGCTTTAAATGTTTGTGTATTCGCGTTAAATGCATTGGAATCACAAAAAAAAAACAATTTTGAGAAAGTGTGAGTTAGGGCCTTTCTACATGAGACCAATGATATACAGGAGAAGTCATTTTTAGATTGATCTGCCCTATTCTTTAAAGCATGATTGCATTTTTTATTGCAATTTAGCAGCTTTTTAAAGTTTCTAAGCAAGACAATCGGAGGGTTAACAAACCACGTTGGGTCTTCTAATAATTAAAGTTGACGGATTAAGATTTCGGTTGAACGTTTCATTCATATATGGTCAGGATAGATGTGGATAAATACAACAATTAAAAAATGTATTCTTAGTTGAAGCATATATCTGTGGCAATAAGGAAAAAGCGCTTAAGTCTGATTTTTTGGTTTTGCAGGAGAGTAATTTGAGATTTTTAACTTAATTGCTTCAAACTTAGTCCTATTCTAATGAGGGCAATCACTAAGATTCGGTCATTTATAAATAACTTGTGAAAGTAGATTTGTTATTTGGAAAAGTAGCTATTATATTTAATTGGATATATTAAATTGGAAAGAAAATCATGGGTATTACAAACATCAACCCAAACTCATAGTACAAGTGACTTTCTCTTGAGGTTTTATCATCATTAAAGTTGTAAATCCAATAGTATTAAATTATTTACATAAACATGCGTACAAAAAAAAATGTTTTATATAAATATATGTATGTATGTTATTAAAATTGCTTAGAAATACCATGTAGATAATATAAATATTTACAATACCAACACAAAGCCATACAACCAAATATGCAAAATCGATTTAAATAATTCATTGTTTTGTTTTTAAACCCATTTATATATGTATATTACCAAGACCTTGAATATACTTTTAACCTTTATATATATTATAACAGTATATATTACACATTTACCTTTGGTTGCTAAACTTTTTCCGTTGATTCCACAAATTTAAATTTGTATGTATAGAAAATATGTATATGTAAAAGTCAGTTCATGGCATACAAAATTTAAAAATGATTTAACTTAAAATGTTTAACTTTTCGGAAAGCGAAAAAATAGCTTTAACTTATCCAACTTATATATATCAGGTGTTTACAAATCAAACGAAGAATCATACTTGCTTGTTGATTGCAAGTATGATTCTTCGTTTAATTTGCAAACGCATTTTTATTTTTAATTAAGACCAGCACTCAGGTGATGACCCCTACTTATGCTATCCATTGTGGGGGAACTAGGAAAATAGGTTGTGGGAAGAAGGAAAGAGTGAGTATTATTTGCGGACATTAGATATAACTAGCTGTAAAATACGCTCGTTGCTGCGCCATCTACTTAAATAAGTTTTGAGAAAAGACATTACACAAATATCCAATTAATTTTGAATAATTTTAATGATTTTATCCAATTAACACATGATCAACTGCATAGTTTACGATTTAATTAATTTTAAGTAATTGTCAGTGGCGCCATCTATCGCAACTTAGAAAACTTCGTCGGGTCATGAGCAAAAACTTTGCTAAAGATCATAACATTTTCAAGTGCATAGATTACGATTCAATTCATTATGAGTAATTTTCAGTGGCGTCACCCGTCGGAAATTGGCAATACCAACTTAGAAACTTTCGTCGGCTCATGCGCAACAACTTTGCTAAAGATCATAACATGATCAAGAGTAATTTTCAGTGGCGTCACCCGTCGGAAATTGGCAATACCAACTCTAGTAATAACAACTTAGAAGCTTTCGTCGGCTCATGCGCAACAACTTTGCTAAAAATCATAACATGATCATTTATTTAATTCACTGGTTTAATTCATTATGAGTAATTTTCAGTGGCGCCACCTTTCGGAAATTGGCAATACCAACTTTAGTAATAACAACTTAGAAGCTTTCGTCGGCTCATGCGCAAAAACTTTGTTAAAGATCATAACATGATCAAGTGCATAGTTTACGATTCAATTCATTATGAGTAATTTTCAGTGGCGTCACCTGTCGGAAATTGGCAATACCAGTTTAGAAACTTTCGTCGGCTCATGCGCAACAACTTTGGTAAAATAAAATTTTTATATATACAGAAGAAGATAATTTATAAAGTTTATGCAATATATGGAAACTGTATTATACATTAAGTAAATATAAAAAATTTCCATGGATTTTAAAAACTTAAAAAAACACTTTTTAGTTTGTAACAAAAAATGTGATAAATGAAGTATCGCTTGTCCAATTTTGAGTTAACTCGCATGAATCATCTACTAAATAGTCTAAACAAAGCCTTCACATTTGATTTGGATAGATGAGCCCATTCTTGTGTTATAAAATTACAACGAAAAGTGTCATCAATCGGAAATTGGTCATACCAACTTAGAAACTTTCATCGGCTCATGCGCAACAACTTTGCTAAAGATTATAATATGATAAAAATTTGCATATATATAGGAGAAGATATAATTTATAAAGTTTATACAATATGTGGAAACTACATTATACAATATATATATATAAAAAATTTCCATGGATTTTAGAAACTCTAAAAAATACTAATCAATTTTTTACAAAATATGTGATAAATGAAGTATCGCTTGTCCAATTTTGAGTTAACTCGCATGAATCATCTACTAAATAGTCAAAACAAAGTCTACACATTTGATTTGGATAGATGAGCCCATTCTTGTGTTATAAAATTATAACGAAAAGTGTCATCAATCGGAAAGTGGTCATACCAACTTAGAAACTTTCATCGGCTCATGCGCAACAACTTTGCTAAAGATTATAATATGATAAAAATTTGCATATATATAGGAGAAGATATAATTTATAAAGTTTATACAATATGTGGAAACTACATTATACAATATATATATATATAAAAAATTTCCATGGATTTTAGAAACTCTAAAAAATACTAATTAATTTTTTACAAAAAATGTGATAAATGAAGTATCGCTTGTCCAATTTTGAGTTAAATCGCATGAATCATCTACTAAATAGTCAAAACAAAGCCCACACATTTGGTTTGGATATATGAGCCCATTCTTGTGTTATAAAATTACAACGAAAAGTGGCATTAATCGGAAATTGGTCATACCAACTTAGAAACTTTCATCGGCTCATGCGCAACAACTTTGCTAAAGATTATAATATGATAAAAATTTGTATATATATAGGAGAACATATAATTTATAAAGTTTATACAATATGTGGAAACTACATTATACAATATATAAATATAAAAAATTTCCATGGATTTTAGAAACTCTAAAAAATACTAATTAATTTTTTACAAAATATGTGATAAATGAAGTATCGCTTGTCCAATTTTGAGTTAACTCGCATGAATAATATACTAAATAGTCTAAACAAAGCCTTCACATTTGATTTGGATAGATGAGCCCGTTTTCGAGTTATAAAATTACAACGAAAAGTGGCATTAATCGAAAATTGGTCGTACCAATTTAGAAACTTTCGTCGGCTCATACGCAACAACTTTGCTAAAGATTATAATATGATAAAAATTTGTATATATATAGAAGATAATTTATAAAGTTTATACAATATATGGAAACTATATTATACAATATATATATAAAAAAAATTTCCATGGATTTTAGAAACTCTAAAAAAAATACTAATTTAGTTGCTACAAAAAATGTAATAAATATAGAACCGCTCGGCCAATTTTGAGCTAACCTCACAAGAACCATCTACAAAATAGTCGGAAAAAAGGCTACATGTTTGGTTTGAATAGTTAAGCCCATTCTTGAGTTGTAAAATAACAACGAAAAGTGCATTAATTTTTATATATGTGATCCGATCTAAGAGAAGGTGGCTTATGAATCAAGAACAAAATTTCGAAAAATTAGCCATTTTTTCGAAATTTTTAGCTAATTTTTCGAAATTTTGTTTTTTAGTCATAAGGCACCTTTTCATAGACCGGGTCACATATTAGGATTTTTATACATACATATCTATAAGTATATAAAAACTGTTAGGAAAAACTTTTGATTTAAGTGAATTAAACAAATGTAAAGATCGAATTTTGTCTATAGTCACTAAAGTATAGTGTGTCGTTCGATCCACTGGCAAATCGACAACATACCAT
The DNA here is from genome assembly GCA_933228675.1 of Stomorhina lunata. Lineage (NCBI taxonomy): Eukaryota > Metazoa > Arthropoda > Insecta > Diptera > Rhiniidae > Stomorhina > Stomorhina lunata. The sequence continues at coordinate 101,713,725 of OW121742.1, read as the reverse complement.
GTGGATTGTCATGTATTGCGTAAGTATGTTCGTATTTAGGGGACGAAACCTCTAATTATACCCTTCATCACCATAGGTGTAAAGGGTATTATAAGTTTTTGCTGATGTATGTAACGCATAGAAATATTTGTCTTAGACCCACCTTTTAGTATACCAATAGGCTTAGAATCACTTTCTGAGTCGATTTAGCGATGTCAGTCTGTCTGTCCGTCCGTCTTGCTGGACCCCCATGTTAACTTTGTAATCAAACTACAGGTCGCAATTCTACAGATAATTTGATCAAGTTTGGCGCAAATAATTTTTTTGATAATAGGACCTTGGCAATTAAAATTCGTCAAAATCGGTCCATTATTTATGGTACCTCCCATATGTCCCACTTCCCAGAATTGATATATTGGCCACAAATATCAATATTTTTTCATCAAATTTAAAACAAATACTGCTTATGTAAACCTTAATCACTGAACCAAATTTTGAAATCGGTCCACATTTGACCTTACCCACCATACAAACTATTCTTTAAAAATGCACTAAATGAGACAGAAATCACTAAAACGCTCGTAAATCTAAAGACAATGAGAATTTCATGTTTATTTTTTGCACACATAATTTTTGTAACAACTGTAATCAATATGCCAAATTTCGAGATATTAGGTCCACATTTGATCCTAGCTCTCATATAAGTCCAAATGACGGAAACAGCTTTAATATATGAGTTTTGAGAAAATGTTTGTATTATGGCAAAATTTAGCAAATATTTGTCTTTATACAGGAAAAATAACACCTTTGACCTTAGTAGTGAAGAGTGTCATATGGTCGGGCTTGACCAACTATAGCACTTTCTTACTTGCTTTTTTTTTTTTTTTTTGATTTGTCCACATAAATGGGGATTACATTTGGAACAAACGAATTGGGTGTCAGACTTTTTGCAATGTTTGCACCTTTTTTCGATTTTCTGTCTACCCAAATAGGAAAATGATCTGAAATGAATCGAAACGGTCATTTATTTTGCTGGAAACTCAAAACGATAGATCATATCCCTTTTCACCTTTTTTTATTCGTTGTGATTCATCCTGAAATGAAAAGTAGTTCTTGATCAGTAAAAACCTTTTCGATGTCATACAATTTTGAATTGACAAGAAGGCGTTCATTCATGTTTCGTAATAGGTAATAATGCGAGATTTTCGATCTTTCTAAAATTAGGGATGCTCCTCCTAAAGATGATGGCCATCGAACGCGTCGAGAAATTGGTTGTCCTCACAAACATTTGTTGGCTTTTATCCATAAATTGTCTATTACATTAAAAAATAATTTTAATAAACTGGGATTAAGTGCGAATAATAATATATACTATCTCAAAAATTTTGTATATTTTATTATCTCGATCTTTAACACAAAAATTTTGACTTATGGCTCTATTGTTGTTAATGATAGGGTTGGACTTAACTTTCTAACTTGTTAATATTAAATTATGTGCTTTTATATACAAAGCATTTATCTATGTATCTGTACATAACAATTTATTTACATAAGTATGAATGTAATGTATGGAAATATTTATTTGCATAAATACTTGTATGCGTTCACATACATTTATACACATGCTTGTACAAATTGTTCTTACATTTCAAACTTAAGCAAAAATAATGATATTAAAATATTTTCCCAAAGGTTTAAGTTTAAATCTATGTATATTTTCCTTCTATTCTATTGCTAACGAAATAAATATTCATTAAATTTTAAGTAGAAAATATAAAAGAAAGATTTATTCGCTCAATGGGCACAATGAGGACATTGGTAAAGCTCCTAGAGAGAAAGTGAATGCAATAGAGAAGGTCAAACAATTGATAGATATTTATGTGGAAAAGGTTAATGTTTTAAGTTTTTCTGGGGAATTTCCTACATTCAGAGGATTTCAAGTCTCAAAGAATAAATATTTGAGCACTGAAATAGTTAACATTTTAAGCTGAAACTTTTTTCTTAAAATTTTAGAAATATATATCCAAACGATATCTTCTACATGCTAACAAATTTTAATGTTTCTTATCATTTCAATCAATCCCACTGTGCTTGCTTCTTCGCCCACATTCTTTATGTAATTGAACCTTTAATGTTATACTTTTCCCTTTTATAATCTAAATTATAATTTATTTTTTTTATTATTTCATTATTTTTCTTAAACCTAAACTTTTTTAATAACCCTTAAAAATTAGCAATAAATATTTAAGCATAATAAACACATTCTTCTTAAAGGTAGAGGCAAGCGGGAAATGAAAAATATTTCCAGGTATTAGCAAGTTTTGTAATTTAAAAGAAACTGTTAATACTTTTCAATATAATTTGAAATTTAACACTTCTATTATAATCAGCTTTAAGTGTCAGTTTTATTTAAAAGCCAATTTAATTGCTTTTCGTATTAAATTTAAACTTAATATAAAAAGCCACTATAAGTGTTACAGTCGATTAAGCCCGACTATTTGAAACCTTAACCGTAGAGGTTAAGTGTTAACAAATGGAAGCTTTTTTAATCTTGGAGACATATTTATTTGACCCTAGTTTTATTAACACAGCAAACATTTTTTTGAGATTTTAAAGAAACATAATTGTTTTAATAAACGCAATTTTTTTTTTTAGGGTTATCAAAAATGTTGGGACATCAAACATTTAATTAAAAAGTTTTACTGTAGTGTATTGCACTAAGATCCCAATTTATTACAATTATTTATTATTGTAATAAATAGTCTTGGTTGGTGGAGAAACCTTTCCTCGACCCGTTTCGATGGACAGAGCGAAAAACACACATTATATATTATTTTGTGGGACAGAATAAATACGAATTATGTTGAGTATACTTATGAAGACAAAAAAAATAATTATGAATGCGCAACAAGGCCCCGGGCAATGACAATATCTCAGCGCAGATGCTTTCATGTGATGCTGAAGGTTCGGCGAGGCTGTGGTACATATTTTTGTGTAAAATATGGGAACCTTTGGAATGAAGGTATACCAACCTTTTGGAATGAAAAAATTCTGAACTTAATTCGGGCCTATACAAAGATAAATTGTCTAATCCGTTCGAAGTTACTACTGGAGTAAGGCAAGGGTTTATTTTAAAACCTATACCTCATCATCGTAGACACGGTATCCAATAGACACCCTTTAAAGAACTCGAAGACTTGGAATACGCTGATGACGTATGTCTTCTAAGCCAAAGCTCAGGTCACCTTCAACATAAAAAACACTAACGCTATCACTATTGAATTTCGGATAGCTGGTCTTGAAATCTATATACTAAAAACAAATATTATGTCTGGAGGCTATGGCGCAAACCCGTCGAAACACATTAATGTATATAACGAGGTTATTGGATGTGTAGGTACCTTTAATTATCTTGGTATTTTGGTGTTTAGAAAAGGTGCCTCCGATAAGGATATTGAATCGCATATTAATAAGGCAAAATATGCATTCGGCATTATTCGAGCTATTTGGAAATTTCGGATAATATCAACAACAAATAAGTTTTTAACATACAACACAAATGTCAAGTCCATCTTGTACTATGGTTTCGAAACTTGGTAGCTGCACCTCGTATTCAAAATGTGGACGAAATTCGGTCGTAGAAGCTTTATAATTCAACATTTTAAAGTGGTTTCCTTAGTAATGGGTGTTTTTTTTAGAGGTATAGAACTTCGAATTGAAATAAAACACAAGAAAAGATCCATCAATCGTTTTAAGATTCATCAATTTGGCTTTATTGGAAGGATAATTTTATGCCATTAATGTTTAAATATGATTTCGGGCATGTGGCCGCCGCTCCTGGCTCGAATAAAGCCAATTCTATAGGACCAATTTTGAACTACTTTTTCGAGCATATGGGGCCGTATGTTGGCAATAACGCCACGAATGTTGGCTTCCAAGTCCCCTAACGTTTCTGGTTTGTTGGCGTAGACGAGCGACTTCACATATCCCCAAAGAAAATAATCCAGTGGTGTCAAATCGCACGATCTTGGTGGCCAATTGACAGGTCCATTCCGCGAAATTATGCGCTCATCGAATGTTTCCTTCAATAAATCAACTGTGACGTGCGCTGTGTGGCATGTAGCGCCGTCTTGTTGGAACCACAACTCATCCACATTCATGCCATCCAATTGGGGAACAAAATAGTCGGTTATCATGGCTCTATACCGGTCTCCATTTATGGTAACTGACTCTCCAGCATTATTTCGGAAAAAGTATGGCCCAATGACTCCACCAGCCCATAGAGCCCCCCAAACAGTCAGTTTTTGTGGATGTAATGGCGTCTCAAGGGTCTCATGTGGTTTCTCTTCACTCCAAATGCGGCAACTTTGCTTGTTGTGCCTCACCACTGAACAAAATTTTGCGATGAAAATCAGCATCGAGATCAATCTCATTTTCGGCCCATACACCAAAATCACGACGCATTTCATGGTCTCGCGGCTTTAATTCTTGCACAAGCTGGATCTTGTAAGGTCGCAAGCCAAGATCTTTGCGCAAAATCTTCCATAAAGTTGATGGACAAAGCTCCAATTGCTGTGCACGATGGCGAATCGATTCATTCGGGTCCTCTTCAACACTTTGCTCTACAGCGGCGCACTGTTCGACGTCGCTGCGGATGCGTATTATCACATAGAGTAAACGTAGTGCGAAAACGATCCATGGTTAACCGAATTAATTGCTCTGATGGACGATTATGTCGACCATAAAATGGACGGAGCTTGCGGTAAACTTCGCGAACTGAACCATTATTTTCGAAATAAATTTGCACGATTTGCAAGCGTTGTTCTTTTGTCAACCTGTTCATGATGAAATGGCAAACCAAACTAAATATTAATCACTTGACAGCTGACAAAATGGCCGCCAGTTAAAAAAGTGATGCCAACTTAAAGTTCTATACCTCAAGAAAAAACACCCGATATTTACTTTGAACAAAATTCGGTATCGTAACCTGGTATGGTTTTGCATAAATAAGTTGTCAAATGCTTTTTGTTTAGCTTAATGTAGGGTTCATATAACTCAACCGTCTGACGATTGAGTGAAATTTACATGTATTTTGTTTTTGTTACAATAACAAAACACATGTAAATTTCACTCAATCGTCAGACGCTTGAGTTATATAAACCCCACATAATATTTAGTTAGAATAATATTTAGTTAGGATAAACATGATAGCAATACGACAGGTCCATATATTTTGTTAGGAGTTCCTTATGCATCTACTGTATATAAAGCCTGGACATTGGTGCAAACTTAATATGCTGCTGTACCTTCGAATCATTTTGATTGTGGATATGAAAAGGGGATGTTATATATATATAAGAATTGCATATTCTTGCAAAATTTAGTGGCCATATCTGTCATTTTAATAGCTTTTAACACATTTTTTTTTTAGTTTCCGAGAGTGTTTTTTATATGAAAGTTAAAGTCATATATGGGCCGATTCCTATAAAATTTGATATATTGACCAATAGTTGCATAAAAATTCTCTATTCTTAATTTAGTCGTCATAGGTTTACAATTGCATTAAATTTATGAGCAATAATGTGTTTCCGGGATTGGGGTTATATGGGAGCTCTAACTAAATGTGAACCTATTTCATATATTTTTAATACACAACTTTTTCAAGATATCGAAAATACTCTTGTAAAATTTAGTTCTTCTAGCTTTTTTCGTTAAGGCGCTATCGCGCTTTTATTACTTGTCATCAAACTGTGATTGCTGGCTGTCATCCTTAGAAGACCGGCTGGAGGGAAAGGTCGTAGTCTACGCCAGTGACGTAGTATTACATGTATCAGGCAAATTCCTGCATACAATCAGTGCTATTATACAGTCGGCTCCAGTAGAACTTTCCTCCTGGGCCAGTTAAAAAGGACTTGGGTTAATCCTGACAAAAATAAGCTAGTCCTCTACACCAGAAAGTACAGCCCTGGATATAATATTGTGACTATTCTCTCTTGATATTTCATGAAGGGTATGACAAGTAGAAGTCTAGTAAGGTAGTATGAGTCGGATATACTTAATTACATGCTGGCGGGCACACCAGAATAATGAGCCTAGCAGAATCCTAGGGCTTGTAGTCTTGCCTAGCATGATCTGGCTATTTAGTTAAGAAGTTACTGTTTAGCATAACACCAAAAGCCAAAATCTCTAATAAAACCGACTGGAAGCGTCAAACATCAATTTTTCAAGGCAGTTTGATCTTTACAGATGGATCTTAAATGGCAGAAGTATTTGCCGGTATTGGATTAGGTGTTTTCCGGAGGGAGCAAAACATTAGGAAATTCTTTAGACTTGCGGACGAGTGCAGTGTTTTCTAGGCAGAAATATTTGCCATATGAAAGGCTATAGAGTTCATGTCGGGTACTATAGCTGGAAATTGTAAGGTGACTATATACGTAGATAGCCAGGCTACCCTTAAGGCGATACAAGGACATCGGCGATACAAGGATATCGCCTCTAAACTAATCAAAGAATGTAAATAAGCTCTATTTGACCTATCATTTAGTTATAGGATTGGATTGTTCTGGGGTCATTGCAACATTGGTGGCAACGAAGTGGTGGACGAAGTCGCTAAACAAGGTTCGAGCCAAGACATTGCTCCCCCAATCCGTTATTTCTATTTGGGTATTAAGTCTTGGATCATTAAGGAAAGCACAAGGCCATAGGGAAATACATCTTGGGTTTTAAGGCCAAAACCGGAAACCAAAACTCTACTAGGTCTCAATGGGAAAGCTTAAGAATATGTATCGGGATCTTAAATTCTAGGCCAAACAGGTGGGATGGTAGCATTCCGGACTTCTGCAGACCATGTCTAGATGATTCGTCCGAATTGGTAGAACACATTCTCTGTCACTGTCAGACATCTTATCAGCAGATTCCATGTTGAACCTCAGTATTTGTAACAGTGTAAACTGTATGATATTGTAAAGTTTATTACTGGACTCAGCTCATTTCTTAATCCTCTTATCTTTCTATTGTTGAAGGGTCACAATGGACCGCAAGGATCCCCGAGTGAAGGTATCGTTTCGACACATCTTTAAAACCTAAGCTAAGAGGGTTGAAAGCGCCCCTGCTCCGATCCTTTATATTTTTGGCTACAGTAGAGCAGTTTTTAAAATTTTTACTTATATTGAAGTTTCTGGCTTATTATATATAGTTAAATAAAATCAATTATCTTTAGCCTTTCGGTCAAATATAGTCCGATTTCAACTAAATTTGATTAAGTTGATTGTGGCCACTAAAATGTCTCCTCCAGAAAGAAAGTATAGAAATTAGAAAAGTAAAATCTATTTTAATGTAAATTTTACATGAATAACCTGCCAGGCAGGCAAGATGTGTCTCTGAATCGATCGGTATATTTAAAATGTATGTGCATTACAAACATCAGTACATATAACCATTCTCACCTGTGGTGGTGTAGGGTATAAACATTAAATGGCAATTCAAAAATTTCCATCAAGGCCAATACAAAATAATGAGTATCGTTAAAGATTTGAAAATTTTAAGTACAATAATAAATATTTACCACATGCCAAAGACATAAATCATAAGAAAAGGAGGCCATAATTCAACAACAATAACGTCAAAAGCAGTAAAAGGGAAGTAAAAACGCCTTAGGACGTTTTATAAATAATGAAGGGAAAATAATGCAAAACGCCTTTAAAATAAATATGAAAATAATTAAAGGTTTTAGAGGTTAAAAATAAAAATGAAATCAAGATAGAAGATACTTTTTTCATAATTTCTTTAACAAAAGTTCTCAAAAGACATCAGTTAGATAAGTAATGGCCCCTACTTTTAAAGAATTCTAAACATCTTATATTTCAAATTGAATTTAATACATAAATTTATTAAAATTTTTCCTAACTCATTTCCACTGTGTCTGTGTGTATGATTTAACATAATTCCTTTATTATACATTCATGAGACCAGAAAAAGCCTTCATAAAATTTGCTTTTAGGAAAAAAAATATTCATTTTATTATTAATTTTCTTAACGCCTTAATAAACATTTTAACACATACCAACAACTGTTTTTTTTTATTGTGTACAAAAAAAAAAATACTCCAATACTTACAAAATAAAACCTGAAACAAAAGAGTTCCGGAAACACAGGATGTAATAATATAAAAATGGATCTACAAAAAGTTAATGTGAAAATGGAAATATGCTCGTATATTAAAAAAGAATCCTTAAACGGATATGAGTGTCCATAAAAGCGTTAAATATGCGTGTCATGTATTGTAAATTCATGCATATGAATTTTAAATTATATGTATAATACAATATGTATTTGTTTGCCATGTCTATAGCATTCCATCAAATACATTAAGTATATGTTAGACCGGCCGGATCCTGATACAAATCAAAGCCGACTTTTTGTTGAGGTGTCTGTCAAAATAAAAAGATCATAAAGTGGGATAGATAAAAGCATCCTCGTGTAGGTTGTCGTTGACAATTTATATCCCTACGCGAAAGGAGGGATATTATCAGGGAGAAACTGTTGGAGATGCACTTCGAGGTTCTTAAGAATAATCATTGACCTATCCTCAAAGAAGTCCACATGAAATCTCATTTTCCAGAATCCAAAGCTCTTAGAAATAAGTTCGTGTCTAACAATCGGACTGTTTTTGAATCCTCACATATGGCATATATCGCTTCTTTAATGAATTCTGTATAAGCGTACATTGAATTATACTGCCAAGTGTGATTGCGGCGCGTTATGTGAGGTTTGGAAGCATTTGTTGTGTGAATGCCCGAATTACTCGGACATAAGGGATCTAGAATGTTTTGGGTATTTAGGATAGTTATGACGTAAGTCGGGTGCTTGACACCCAGGATGGAGTAAGAAGTGTGACTAAATATGTATTAGTGGTTTCTAATAGGAGTGCTGGAGAGTAACACGATTTATTATCTTGGGGACTGGCTCGGCCCTCCGAGTATTCTTGAGAAGATACCGGCTATTTTAGGGCTGAGTCGGTTTCTGGCGGGCCTGTGTAATGCCAAAATTGCGTTCGAGATGAATTAGGTAGTCAAAAGTTGTTTGAATGTGTATGTGTGTAGGGTACTAGTCCCTAGCATAATAGAATGTAAGTTCGATGTGGAGTTGCATTCTAGCGGGCACAGTGGCGCATAGACCGGAAGGAGTTTAGATAGGCTCCGCCTAACCAAATCGGACACCCTGTCCAAAACTCATGGTTTCAAATTGGTACGAATGTATGTTCTGAACAGTACAGTTTATCCAAGTACAGTGTGTTCACATAAAAAATTGACTTTCATAAAAAATCACGGATAAGATGTAAAAATAGTTCTAAAAACCTTGGAACGTATTTTTGATGTCCATCTCCTGTCATTAATAAATCCGTGTCTACTTTTCAATTGGATGATGTAGGGGATGAAAGTCGAGGTTTTACGTGGACACACTACCGTACAGGCCTATTCCACGGTGCTCTCAACACCGGGTGGTAAAATACGTCCACCAGCGCCCGGATATACATCCGTACCAAATTGAAACCATGCTTTTTGGACAAGGTTTCCCCTTTGGTGGGGGCGGAGCTATCTAACCTCCTTCCGGTCTATGGGTACGGCACCCGGTTGCAATGCAACTCCACATCGAACTTACGTTCTACCCGCGATTTTGGGTATAACCACAGCCACCACGATGCTCCCAACTGGGGCCACACCAATAGTCAGACTGGAACCGAAATTCCAGGGGCTTCTGACTCCCGTGGTACCAGACAAAGTCTCTGGTCGGACTTCGTGGATAAGCCACTACCAGTAAATGCCCCCAAAAAAGGCTAGGGACTGGTTCCCTCACGCACACATTCACACAACACATGACCACCTTATATATCCCGAACACATTTTTGGGAATGAAAAGGCTACCCGGGATCCGTCCCAGCCCCAGAAGACCAGGTATTCTCCCAAGAACACCGGGAGCCTATTCACCCAAAATTGTATTACTGCCTAGCACTTGAAGAACGAATTCTTCGCCTACTGAAAACCTCTAACACATATTCAGCCACACTTCTCACCCTTTCCTGGGTGCAAAGCACCCCACTCACATCGTAACCGTCCTGAGTCCTAACTACCCCCCAAGCTTCTAAATTTCTTATGTCCGAGTAAAACGGGCATTCACACAACACATGCTTCCAATCCTCACATTCTGACCCACAATCACACTCAGCAGTATCACTCATCGTACGCTTATGCAGGAATTCATTAAGGGAGCCATGCCCGGTAAGAATGAAACCCAGACTCAGATGATGTAGGGGATGTTGGATACCAAGCAAGGCTTTTGATTCATCTTGACTTGAAAAGCCCAGACTTATATTGGTTATCCTTCATCTCAACTGTGGAAGCCGACGGTATCATCTGGGGAACTACGTTAATGTAGTGAGCTAATATGTGCGGCGAATTCTGCAATAAGAACTCTTAAAACTGGGTAAGGACTTTGGGCTGGTAACGCACTTCTGGAAAAATCAAAAAACGGCACCCCTTATGTCACAAGAGGTCTTTTGAAACTTCGATGAAAAGACCAAGTAGAGGAAAGTCTTGCACAAGATCGAAGCGCATGGAATTCTAAATTGTGTTTCAATCGATCGAAAGTTAATCCCACCAAAACTAAACTTATACCATTTTTCAGGAAATGGAAGATTCCGAAGTTCATTCTCCCGAAGCTTGCACTAACTGTACTAACTGACCACGGCAAAAATCTGTGGGTAACTCTTGACTCTAAGCTGTCCTTAACATCCAATCCAGAGTAACTTAAGCAGCTGTTGCACTCTACTAGTGTAGAAAATCCTTAGGCAACACATGAGGCCTTCCTTCTGCCAACATTATCTGGCTTTCAGATGATTGTAAGGCTCATTCTCATGTATGGGGCAATTGTTTGGTCGCCTTTATTATGTAAAGCTAATCATTGAGGCTCTTTTGTTTAAATCCTCAGATCCTCTGACTTAATTATTACTGTAGCCATTAGGACTACGCCTTCAAAGGCACTCTTTATTACTTTGCTTAACTAGCTAGCGGCTGAGTTAAAAGCTAACAACATAGTCCTTAATTAAGCTATTAGGTTAAGTACCACTCAATGTTGGTCTCCTTCACCAAAAGGCCATACCTTTATTTAAGATAAACATATCATTATCCCCAACGACATTGACTACTGCATTCCCATCCCACTATTAGACTGTTTGGAACTCCAATAGATTCTACAGATAGTCTACTGGAAATATACAAGGATGGGTTTAAATCAAAGAAGGGGTGGGTGGGGGCTTTTGAATCCCACTTTTAGGGGCAGTATTCAACAAGATTAAACAATATCCATATATATGGCCAACGTTTCACAGAATATACAACAAAGATATTCGTTTCTGTATTGAAAGTCAAACAGCCATTAATTTCTTATCTAAGGCCAGGCATCCCTCAATGAGATGACAAAACATTCTAATTAAAAACTCTTATAGGAACGTAGTCACAACAATGTACCAGCTAACATTATCGTGCGTAAACTAGCAAAGTCCGGTGCTCTTCTTAGTCAGGAGGAAATTGACCAGTATATAGGTCAGCCTTTAAATTACTTATTAAGCAATTTCTAGATAGGTCCGACCAACTGGGCGCAGAAACATACGACAGTAAGCGTTCTGCAGTTTTGGTATTCTTTTCGCGCAGTTTTGGTATTCCTAAATTAGTTAAGTGGTGAATTTTCAAAGCGATTCAGTCATAATAGGAAACTCAAAACTCTACGATTGAATTGTATGGTAGTATCAAGAGTTTCCTGTTTCCAAACTCAGGGACCTCGATTATAAGACAATGTTATTCGGGAGCCTAATTATAATATATATAACAAATGCCTATGTTATCTTTGGATGGAAACTATGGACTCTAAAGCGTCGAAAGCGTTAATCGAAATTCTTGTTTAATTGTCGAAATTCTCTATTTTCGTTAAATTTAAAGATCAATATACAAAATAAATTAAAAGTTGAATAAACTGGTTGCACTAAAAAGAAGTTATTCTGTTTTGAAGAAGCTTTAATGAAATAATTTTAGTTAAATTCTTTGTTTTTGTTAGGAAAAGTCATATATAAACTTTAGACTTGCGAATTGAATAATCACATTAGAAATAGTTTTTACCATCCAAAAAGGATGCTAAATTATATTTGCTTAAAATGGATTTATACAATTGCCTCTGGAAGTCTTTCGGCTTTCTTTCTGTTAAGAAATTAGTTCAAGTTACAAGTAGTTCAAATTACAAGTAGAATATAACATCGTTGCAATATAAATATGTCAAGGTTTATACGGTTGTTTTGCATCCAAAATAACCAAAATTTGGGCTATGTTGACTTTAAGTCTATTGATAAATTACACTATTATTATTTTAGATGATCATGATTTTAAATCATTCGTGCAAAATATCCAATGTGACTTGACGTTTTGAAACCACACGTCGTTTGTGTTTTGATGATTTTATTTTAAACAAAAAATATGGCGGATGTTTGAATAGGTCTTTTGAATCGGTCTTCATTTATATGACGATCGAGTCGGTCTAGTACACATTATCACAAAAGCACACAAGAGGGTAATAAATAAAGGCATTTACTTTGACATCTTAGGATGTCATCATTCCATCTTAAATGCTATGAAAAATATTGTATATTGTGTATCATTAAGCAGGAAAGTACATTGAAAGTAATGCGGATTCGATTTGAAAATGGGGCCTTATATGTTCTTATAAAAAATGATATAGATTAATTATACTTGAGACCACAGTGACGTTTTTCCTTTAAAAACGTAATAGGAATTCTTTTTGCAAACAACCAAAACAAAAAAACACTTTATGTCGTTTTACAAAGTAAACGTTTTATTAACTTTTAGAGTAAGTTCACTTTAAACACAAATCACAAAACGGCTTTACAAATATTCTTAGTCTCACTGTTCTCTTATACGCGTCTCAATTGAAACACTGTCGCGATATCAGTTCGTCAGCCTTTTATAGCAGAGAAGAGACTTTCTATCATTTTCTGCAGACGTAAACAAAGAGCTGCTGTCGTCGATTACACCAACAATGCGGCTTACGAATGTTCATGCATGTTCCAATACATTATCACATGATCAAGAACACGATCACCCATACGTTGCACAAATGGATGATTTGAAGTTAACAGCAACAGAGAAGAGAGAGAGTGTACACTCAGGAAATTATTACAGTAACTGATTGTATGTTGTTTAGGAAATTTTCGGTTATGTTGTTTTCAAATGAATATTCATTTAAATTTACATGAAAATTGATTTTTAACAAATTTACGCATTTGTTTGAAAAACAACCTACAAAAAAATACTGAAAATCCGTAACATTTGAAAATATCAGTTGTTTAGTTTTTATATATTTTTTCAATTATTGTATCAAATATAATTCGTATTTGTTTAATTATTGGTTTGCCTACTGAAGAAACTTTTTATAATACTGGCCGCCTATCACAGGGTATGGCCTAAGCAAACAAGAAACTTTGTTTTGTCTGTTTGGTTTTTTAATGCCTTAAAGGATATAACCTTTTTATGGTTTCGTCTTTTATGTTACGTTAATTACAAAAACAAATGAAAATTGTCCGTTGTATGGAAATTTTACGTAGTTTTTTACCATTCAATTTTTTAAAAATAAATGAAAATTTCCGTTTTTTATACTAAAAATGTAGTTTAAATTTTTGTCAGTAATTTTTTTGAAAACAACTGAATATTCCTTTTTTAAAACTGAACATGTAGTTTAAATATTTGTCAGTTAAATTTAAATGAAATATTTATTGAATTTGAATGAAAAATCAGTTGACCGGTTTTTAAATGAATATTCATTCATTTCAAATAACATTTTAAGCTAATTTTACTTACATAATATTCTGAGTGTAGATAAAGAGAAAAATGTTGCTCTAATCTTACAGCAAAATATTAAGAGAAAAATGTAGTTCTGCTTATAGCAATGTTGGGCAAAGTCTCTCTGATTTTTTCATTTCCTAACCCTAGGGTTAGCAAAATACAAAATCAGAGAGAATTTGAGAGACTTTGCCCAACATTGGCTTACAGACACAAACAGAACAACAACTATACCAACAGAAACATTCTAGAAAACTAGGGGAAGAAATATAAGTAGTGAACTTTGCACAATGGGGCGGATAACTTAAAAATTCATGACAATATGTATCTTTTATATTTAATAGGCAGCCCTAAATAATTATCATGAATTAAGATTCTAAGCATTTTTTAAATAGCGACTTTTTAAGGGCCCGATACCTAACTCATTACCATTATTTTGAGCTTTTTTGTACACACATGTCTATTGGATATGTACTCGTATGAATGTATGTATGTTCTGTAGTTATACCATCCAAATTAAAGTCGTAATAATGCTTTTACGAACAGTGACATTGAAGTTTTATACTTTCTAAACTATAGGACAAAATATGTAAGTGTCATCATTATAATAATTTGGGAATGGTTCACACGAGCACTGCAATAGATTAAATGTCAAGTAAATGTCATGTTAGGACTTAGCGGTGTTGGCTTAGATTCAATGACTAACAAAATGTAAGTTACATTTACTTTTAGGATGCGTTCAATAATTTAAAAACATATAAGCTTCACTACTTTTCAAAAACATTGTTAAGCTGACAGATGATAAAAAAACTTCATTTAAACTATATTCTATATGTTTTTATAAGCCAAAAAAAAACTATGTATTAAGATATTACAGCCTGTTTTTGAAACTACTATTTTTTCAAATTGTACGTCAACTGGCGAAAAAATTTTACTTTTGGTTTTTGATTTTTTTTTTTTTTGAGTGAAACGAGAAAAAGCTTTTAAAATTTTGGTTTATATATGAAATGTGTAGACGAAAGTAAATGTCAAGTTAGGCAATTGAATAATTCTAATCATCTGGGAAACAAAAATATGTTTGTTTATTTTTAATTTAGGACCAGCGCTCAGTTGATGACCCTAATTAGGCAATGCATTGTGTTGGTGCTAGGAAAAGGTTGTGGGAGGGGGAATAGGTGGAAAAGTTTTTTGTTGACATTTGATTTGAACTTCCCTATATTGCAACTGACTGGCAAAACTTCTGCGGGAAGCAATTTCCGCATACGAACTGTACTTCTAAATAACGAATTTTCTTTGTAGTGTTGTTGTTCCGTCTACTGGCCAATCTACTACGAAGGAATGCGCTCTAACATATGTTTTGGGTAAGAATTTCAAGTATCGGGAACGAGTTCCCTGATTTCGTTCAAAATAGTAACTATAGAGGAATAGAGTTGGATAACCTACTGTTTGTTCTCACCTGCATTCGCTCGAGAACTCCAAAATAGACTTTGAAGCACCGGCCCATACATGAGAGTTGTATTACATTTTCGGTCTGATATATGTAAATGGTGTAAATAGAACGGAGGTCAGATAAAGTAAGTATCTCTTACACCTTATCTCTTACTTGAAAATGGGATTTGTCCAACAGAAATCATATTGAATTCCCATGCCCAGAAAATCGTTTTATCATTTCCGCGACAGCCGATTCTATGTACCGGAATGACGCAAAGTTTCCCGGCCAAGGGCTGTCAACTCAGCAACAACATATTTACAACATCGTTTTATAAAAATATTATTTCAAAACAAATTTGCATTTAATTTTGAAAAAAAATTTAAATGTTATTATTTTTTGTTTTTTTTTTTATTTTTGATTTTATTCAGTTCTAGGGTTAACATCATTTTACAAAAGTCTTAAGTTTAACATGAAAAGCTTTCAGAAAAGTAATAAAAAGCAATACTATTATTTGATATTTCATTACGAAGCTTTTATTTCTAAACGAAAAAAGAAAATGAACTCGATTTAAAACTTAATCGTTTGGGTAGTATTCGATTGCCTTCTAACGTATGAAAGTTTTGTGAACAGGCTGTTAATCTTTTAGCAAAAGAAATATTTTTGAAAGAAATATTTTTGAACACCTAAAGTATGTTACACAATATTTTCTAAAAAGTCGGTATTCTCAATCGATTTCGAATTCGGTTATGCTCCAGTAGTCCCTGAACTTTCCCATTAGTTAAAGAATCTTCTTCTTAGATGTATGTAAGTTAAATTACGTTAAAAATTATTGCTTATTTTTCGTCGTTGGTCCTACTGTACCTCACATCTACACATATCCTTACGCTCTGATAAATAAATAAATAAATATTCACATGATAATTGGTGGTTTGTATAACAAATTAATGGCGATGGCTAAAATAATTTATGCCATTCATCATCGTCAGTTTTGCAAACATCAACGACAAAACGTTACGCTCTCGCCCATCGTTGTCTTAATTCTTAAATACAATATAAAGGTATTTTAGTCAAATTTATCTATATATATTAGTTCGAATGACAAATACAGAAATAGCTAAGTATACAATATATAAAAAAATCGTAATGATTAATCGTAATGACATTTTAGGCTGAATGGAATTTTTCTGCTTCGCAGTTTGACAAACACGCTCATTAACAAATTATAAAGGTTAAGGCTGAAGGTAATTTATTGTCATATATTTTCTCATTTGTTATGTTAATTTATTGGCAAATAGCAAGGATTCGTGATATAGATAACGGAAATTTGTTAGAGGGATATTTGTAATTAGAATCTATTATTATAATTTGAAAGGATAATGGAAGAATTGATGTTTTAGGCCTTGCTTTAATAAAGTAATTTATGGAATTTTCAAGTTAGAAGTCAATTAATGGTGCATTGATAGTTTGACAAGTTTGTAGTTTGACATTACATATCAAATTTTGCCTGGGTCTGAGCCGCAGTCACGGCAATATTAATTTCTGTAATTTTAAATTTATAGTAAATTTTTTATTTAGCACAACGTTTTTTATCCGCATACCTTCGATGTTAACACACCATCGATTTATAAGAAATGATATTGACTGTAGAAAAAAAAGGCTTAAATAATGCGTCAAGCTTGTAACATTTTGCGTAACTTTACTGTTCTAAAAATAGACATGACGTGCAATTACATTGTTAAATAACATAGAGCTTTATCTCTCATATTCACCACCTTTCATCACTTCTTTATCCCCTTTCCAAACAAGGAAACACTATTAAAATGAACAAGTATATACTACTACTATAGGCCTGGGTGTTACTCTTCTTAAAAAAAGGCTAAGAACTCATTAAAATAGAAATTATTTCATATTTTACAATGTCTAAAAGAATATTATTTATAAAGTCATAATTCATTGTAGTTATTTTTAATTAGGACACAATTTATTATCCTATCAAAAGAAAATTCTCACATGAAACAAATATTAATCATTCTTCATGGTTACTTTTATCTTTCATATCCGTTTAATTCAAAAATATAACGCAGTACAACATTTTTCAGGTGATTGATTCGGGACTCAACTCCGATAATTGTTTATGAAAGTAGCCCCAAAGAGAAGAACTTCTAGATCATTCGTTAGTAAGAAAGGTAGTTAGTACCGTAATGACCTCAAAAATACCGCCTAACTAATACAAAAATGGCTCAATGACAATAGGCTCAAAGTTCTTGACTGGCCGCCCTAGTCACCCGATCTTTACTCCAACGCTCACCTCTATGGCGTTCTTAACAGAGGTGTTGTTGGAACCCCTGGTAATTAAGATGAACTGAGGGTAGATTTGCTGGAAGCTTAGAACGGCATTACTCTAGGTGATAATAAACATTTAGTAGAAAGTATGCCGCGCCGTATAGAAGCAGCGAATAAACAAAGTAAGAGTGTTGTATTCGGCTGTACCAAATCTTGTATACCCACCATCAAATTGTGTTAAATTTAGAAATATCTCTCATATATCTACGAGGGTGCAAGTAATTCAAAATGTGGACCACATTCGAAAAGAGTCGTTACGTTATTTGGTATTTTTAGTAAAATATTTGGACTAAATTCGGTTGCAGGAGCTTTATATTTCAACATTTAAAAGTACGTAAGTGGTTTCACTAGGATTTACTTTGAGCAAAATTCGGTATCATAAACTGGGGCCAAATTACGGCATTCGATATCGATCGAAATCTTAGATATTTTCAAAACATTTGTATAGCATATTTTAAGGATAATCAAAATTATTTAAAAGATGTACATTTTACTATATTTTTTTGAAGTTATTTGCCAATAGTAAAAGAGTTTTAATTGAACTATATATGTTTAAAAACGAATCAAAATGGATACAAAATTTCAATAAACTTTTCGCGTCGAAGCAACTTTGTACATCCCTAAAGTATACTTCACAATATTCGCTTAAAAGTCTGAGCTTTCGATCGATATCGAATGCGGTAATTTGGCCCCTGGTATGGTTTTACATTAATAATTTGTTAAATGCTTTTCGTTTAGCTTAATATTCAGTTATAATAAATCCGCTGGTTCATATATTTTGTTAGGAGTTCTTATGCATCTACCGTATATAAAGTCTGGATCATCATAATATGCTGCTTGTACCTCAGAATCTTTTCGATTGTAAATATAACAAGTAAGAGTGTTATATTCGGCTGTGCCGAATCTTATATACCCACCATCAAGTTGTGTTAAATTTAGAAACATATCTCATATATCTACAAGGGTGCAGCTAATTCAAAATCTGCACCAAAACTGGAAAAATCGCTAAGCTATTTGGTATTGTTGGTAAAACCTTTGGACTAAATTAGGTTTCCGTAGCTTTATAGTTCAACATTCAAAAATATTTTAGTGGTTTCCCCAGTATTTACTTTGATCAAAATTCGGTCTCATAACCAGGTATAGTTTTACATTAATAAGTTGTTAAATACTTTTCGTTGTGATTAATATGTAGTTAGGCTAAACACGTTAATAGTAATACGACAGGTCCATATATTTCGTTATGAGTTCCTAATGCATTCATCATATATAAAGTCTGGGCTGAACATTGATTGATGCCTATATAATTTCATAGGTGCAATCTTAATATAATGAATGTACCTCCAAATCTTTTTGATTGTAGATATAACAAGTAAGAGTGGTATATTCGGCTTTGCCGAATCTTGGATACCCTTCACCAATGGTGTTCCAAAAGTAAAGTACAAAATCGTAAGAATGTATTGATAATTATATAGTTTGTTGAGCCCCACACAAATGCTTCATATGTATATTCATTTTCTTTTGTTCATACTAAATGTAATTCCTAGCAATATTTGGTTATACTAGTATTATATGCAAAGAATCTTTAAAATTAAGAGTCGGAAAACGAAAAGCTTTTTGGTAGCGTCATCATCTAAAATTGTTATGGACCCAAAGGTTAGGTTGGGCAGGTGGCTGATGTCGAAGGCAGCGTCACTTCGATTCTAAAGTGATATGTGTCTATTTCACGAACATTTAATAAAGTTCGATAGACCAGATAAACCATGCAGAAAAGATGCTTCAAAATGTAGATGCCCTTAGATTTGCAAGAGCACATCGATTTGATGAAGATTAAGTATTCTGGCATGCAACCCAAAAACACAGTGCCCAGTGAGGGTTGTGTACTTTAATTCATACGAATTATCCAACTATTAAAAGTTCATGATTAGTTATTTAAAACTCTGAACTGGTTTAGGTCAAAGCTTTAACAATGATTGTCAATGTATAGAAGCCTTAGAATTATAAGGTATACACTCTTAGGTTTAGATACATACGTGAAATATATAGTTTTTAAGTGAATGGATAACAGCTTTGGCGGAAAATTTATTGAAGATTTACCTATTAATCTGAAGTTAGTTAACTAATTAAGATGAATACTTCAACAATAATATTTGGGATCTATTGTTCCTTCGATCTGTCCGATGGATGTGTGGAAAGTTTTGCTCTAGTTCTTTGAGCAATTATAATGTGATTTAATTTATCAGATTAAAGTGATTCCTGGTCGGGGTTATATGGGAGATAACAGTAAATGTGAACCGAGCTCGCCCATTTTCAATGCCGAACTTTTCAAAATATCAGAAATACTTTTGTCAAATGTTGTCTCTCTAGAAAGTTTATTTTAGGCGCTATCGCCCTGAATAACGATATTTTACAACGTCTTTATACTAAATGTCATCATCGTATCTGTTATAATAGATAGATAATTATAATTAATTAGATAATTATAATTTGTCATTTATTAGCTACTAAGAAATTGCCTTAGGCGAACTTATACGGGAGCAATTGTCAAACGTGAACGGATTTCTCCCAATTGCAATTAAAAAATTTAAATTTTCGTTGATATGTGAGATACATACATACATATGTAGGTTTTGAACGGATATCATGTACTTAGCTGCATTTTTGTACTTCCTAGGAAGATTACCTATAATTTGATATATAATACATTCTCAAATGTTATACACTACTACACTAAATTATATCTACCACAAATTACCGAGTGCATCATAATTTAGGTAATCCGCTGCGGAGAACGCTATTAAATTTGATCAAAATAAACATCTAAAATATCGACAAAACAGGAGCTCCAAAAACTACAACAGAAAAAAGGACAGACAAGTAGACGGACGGACGGTCAGACAGGTAGACGGACGGACAGACAGGTAGACGGACGGACGGACAAACAAACGGACGGACGTCGCGAAATCGATTCTCCTGCCAATTCTGAGTCGATCGGTACAATTTGAATGGTATTTATAATCAGATTTGTGTAGTTTATATATCAGATTTTAGGAAATCCTCCCACAAAGAAATATGTCAAATTTCATCACAATCGGTCCGTAAACACCTGAGATATCGCTGAAACAATACTTACAAAATGTAAACAAAATTTCTTAGACACGTACTTTGGGCAATTTGCTGTACATCACAAGTAGTGTTTTCGCGATATCTCAGTTGTTTATGGACCGCTTTCGATAAAATTTAATAATGTGCTTGGCGGGGGAATTTCCTAAAATCTGATATAAAATGTATGTATGTCCGTGCTCTACGAAGATGGTTTTTCCTATTTCTGCATTTAATTTTTTCAACAAACTTTCCCTAATGCGTACTTTGGGCAATTTGCGATACATCAAATTTAGTGTTTTGGCGGTATCTCAGTTGTTTATGGACCGATTTTGATAAAATTTTACAGAGTGCTTTGGAGAACCATTTCCTAAAATCTGATATATAATATATTATCACATGTACACTAGAAGTATCTTGTTTCTCTTGTTATTTAAAAGTGTGTTTCAATCAAAAATTTTAAAATTTTCGTCTAATTTTTGGTATTTTTTCGATATTTTCGGTGTTTATAAACCGATTTTAATGAAATTTAATAGCGTTCATTGCGGGAGAATTTCCTAAAATCTGGTATATAACTTATGTAGGTCCATCCTCCAGGTGCTTCAGAAACTTGATTTCAACAGACAGACAGACAGACGGACGGACAGACAGACAGACAGACAGACAGACGGACATCGCTTAATCGATTCTCCTCCCGATTCTGAGTCGATCGGTATAATTTTTATGGGGTCTACGATCACTAATAAAAAAATTACAAACGGAATCACAAACTTATAATACCCTTTCACCTATTGGTGAAGGGTATAAAAAGGACAGACAGGTAGACGGACGGACGGACAGACAGGTAGACGGACGGACGGACAAACAGAAGGACGGACGTCGCGAAATCGATTCTCCTGCCGATTCAGAGTCGATCGGTACAACTTGAATGGTATTCATAATCAGATTTGTGGAGTTTATATAAGATTTTAGGAAATCCTCCCACAAAGAACGCTGTCAAATTTCATCACAATCGGTCCATAAACACCTGAGATATCGCAGAAACAATACTTACAAAATGTCAACAAAATTTCTTAGACACGTACTTTGGGCAATTTGCTGTACATCACAAGTAGTGTTTTGGCGATATCTCAGTTGTTTATGGACCGCTTTTGATAAAATTTTATAATGTGCTTGGCGGGGTAATTTCCTAAAATCTGATACAAAATTTATGTATGTCCGTGCTCCAGGAGGATGGTTTTTCCTATTTCTGCATTTCAGTTTTTCAACAAAAATTCTCTAACGCGTACTTTGGGCAATTTGGGATACATCAAATTTAGTGTTTTGGCTGTATCTCAGTTGTTTATAGACCGATTTTGCTAAAATTTTACAGAGTGCTTTGGGGAACCATTTCCTACAATCTGATATATAATATATTATCACATGTACACCAGGAGTATCTTGTTTCTCTTATTATTTAAAAGTGTGTTTCAATCAAAAATTTTAAAATTTTCGTCTAATTTTTGGTATTTTTTCAATATTTTCGGTGTTTATAAACCGATTTTAATGAAATTTAATAGCGTTCATTGCGGGAGAATTTCCTAAAATCTGGTATATAATTTATGTAGGTCCATCCTCCAGGGGCTTCAGAAACTTGATTTCAACAGACAGACAGACAGACGGACGGACAGACAGACAGACAGACAGACAGACGGACATCGCTTAATCGATTCTCCTCCCGATTCTGAGTCGATCGGTATAATTTTTATGGGGTCTACGATCACTAATAAAAAAATTACAAACGGAATCACAAACTTATAATACCCTTTCACCTATTGGTGAAGGGTATAAAAAAGGGGATGTTATATATATAAGAATTATAGCCAAATGTTGACCGATTATAACAAAATTTTACATACTGGCTGGTATATATAGAGAGCTTATTCTTGCAAAATTTAGTGACCATAGCTATCATAGTTTATAATTTAATAGCTTTTAACTGGCCTTTGCTAAAATTTTTGGTTTCCGTGAGTGTTTTTCACATGAAAGCTAAAGTCAAATATGGACTGATTCCTATAAAATTTGATAAACTGATCAAAAATTGCATAAAACTTCCCTATTTTAAATTTAATCGTCATAGCTATTACAATTGTATTCAATTTATCAGCATTAATGTGTTTCCCGGGGCGGGGTTATATGGGAGCTCTAACTAAATTTGAACCGATTTTGTCCATTTTCAACACACATCTTTTTCAAGATATCCAAGATACTTTTGTAAAATTTTGTCCCTCTAGCTCTTTTCGTTAAGGCGCTATCGTGCTTTTATCTGACGGACAGACGGACATAAACAACCTTTTCTTTATGTATTTTTGTGTTTCCATAAGTTTTTTATATGGGAGCTATGGTCAAATGGTGACCGATTTTGACGAAATTTTGCACACTGGCTGGCATTGACATAAGACTTTCTTGTGCCAAATTTAGTGGTTATATCTGTTATACTTTTAGATTTATTGGCATTAAAGTGTATTTTGGGTGAAATTTAGCCTGTTTTCGTAAGTTTTTTGTATGGAAGCTATAGCTAAATGTGAACCGATTTCGCCCATTTCCAACACACAACCTTTTCATGATATCGAAAATACTTTTGTAAAATTCGATGAAATTTTATATGCTGCCTAGTGCTTATCTAAAACTTCTAGATACCAAATTTTGTCATCATAACTGTCATAATTTGTCATTTATTAGCAAATAAGCGATTAGCCTAGACGAGGTTATACGGGAGCTATGGCCAAATGCTAACCGATTTTGCCCAATTTCAATACCAAAATTTTCTCATAGATAAAGAATGTTTTTGCTAAGTTTCAGTTAGCTAGCTCTTTTCGTTTAGACGTTATCGTGATTTCAACAGACAGACAGACAGACAGACAGACAGACAGACAGACAAACACACAGACAGACAGACAGATGGTCAAACAAACGCTTTAGAATTTCATACGGATTCAGAATATACTTCAATTTTTTTAGCTAATATTAAGGAAATTACAAACGGAATGACAATACTAATATATATAAAAAAATGTTCATTTTGGAAAACTAATAAGTTATTCAAAATATATCTTGGAAAAAAATGTCTGATTGTCTACCTTGTCATTAAAATTGTGAGAGCTATATCACGTCTAAAATCCAACAACATTCACTTTCAGGTGGTGACAGGGGCAAATTTGTTTTATCCCCTCTATTGTATGTTTATTTATGTCACTAAAGCCCAAAGTATATTTTAGATTAATACAGTGGAACTACGCCAATCCGGATAGATATAGTTTTAGGCTGGTCCAAATTATCGAGTTGTCCGGACTATAGAAGTTGAAAATAATAAAACATTCATTGTACAATGAAAAGAAGTTATTTTATGCTGACAAACTTTGTTGAGATGTTTGTTTTGGGCTTTTTGCTCTCGTCTATTTACTAATAGAATATCCTGCATATCGAAATGATTCCCTTCAGCCTTGAAAATGTTTTATTTGCATCTTTGTTTTTGCATCCGTTGCTAACAAGGCATCGCCAGAGTTCAAGTAGCTTTCGTCATTGGAAGCTTTTAAAAATTGTAAATAGTCCGACATGTAGAATTATTCGGATTACTGTAGTGTCCAGACTGTTGAATTTATACTGTACATCTCTCTAAAACTAATTTCAAATCTTGTTAAGATTTTTATGTTGTCCTTTATGCTTTTTTTTTTTGTGTCAACTAGCAAATTATAATCATCATAGGGAGTGTTCCCTTAGCAAATTAACAAAACATTTAATAGGAATCTTCTATGATATTATACGTATGTATTTCTTTATGTTCTTTAAGTTATCGTAAAATTTTATTTGTACAGTTTTCTATATTTTGTGAGCAGAAAACATGAAATCTGCCATTAGGATTATATTTATGTATTTTATATAAAAATTCAATTTGAACAACAAGAGCAAGAACTCTACAAAAATATTAAGTGCAAATTAGTTTTTTTCAAGATTACCAGCAGCTTAAGGAAATTACATAAAGTAAATATTAAGATAATATTTAAATTTCTTTTAACAATATTTATATGTAAAGCAAGTATTAGCCTGACTTAAATTAAAACCATTTATCTAGATGCCCACAATTTTATTTTAAATTTATAAGACAACAATTCGTTCACTTTATACCCTACGTCATATGAGGTAAAAGAGTAAAACTTATAGTTTAAGTTTGTTTCTGAACTCATAGAAAAATGGACCTGACACTCAGCATATCAAACGCACAATGCCAACCTATATTAAAGATTTTATTCGTTTTTCTTTTAAATTTTTATAACATTTTTATTTTACTGCTTATATTTTAAAACAAGTAAGAAAGTGCTGAAAGTGCTCGACAGGCTAGCCCGACTATATGATACCCTTCACTACTGAGATCACATATCAGTTTTTGTCTATAAAATGTCAAATATTTGCTAAATTTTGTCATCATACAAACATTTTCTCAAGACTTTGTCATTGCAACTTAAATGTGAGCTAGGGTCAAATGTGGACCGAATATCTCGAAATTTAGCAAACTGATTACAGTTTTTACAAGAATTATATATGCAAAAAAACTTAAAATTGTTATTATCCTCAGATTTACGAGTGTTTAAGGTGGTGAAGGGTATAATAGCTACTGGTTTAAGTGCATTTTGATCCGCTTAGTTGTAAAATATTTTTAGTATTATAAAGTATTTATGGGTTATCTCGTCAAAAATATCTTGAGTTTTCTTTTAAAGTAATAAATTAACTTAACTAAAATAATACTTCTGTGCTTAATTTTCTTACCACAGATTTAAGTATATTTATATGATTTCCGGTCAGACGTGAAAGCTAGGGTTCAACATTCAAAAATTATTTCGAAATTTTTTCAATCGATTACACTACACAACAAATGAACATCTTTTGAAAAGTGCAAGGTCGTGACTATATGGGTCCTATTCTACGATCAAAATGTAGTAAAACCCTATACTCAGTTTGTAAAAGTTAGTGACCGTTTTATTTTTATGGGCCTCCAAAGTTTCCCAATATTATGATGATGCCTAAAAAAGGTGTCATCAGTTTTTACCAAATAACCAATAATCTCTTAAAAATATCGCTTAACTATGTTCGGCAAAAATGTAGCCAAGAGTATGACAAATATTTCTTGCTAAAATTTATGATAAAAATGTATTTTATCTTAAAGTTTTTTTTAAAACAGTTAAAGAAAAATTTGTTTTTTCTTGATTTTTTTATCATAACTTCTTTAAAATCCTGATTATTCCTACACTATATTTGGGAAAATTGTAGCCACAGTAAAGCTTAACAACTTTTGTGAACACACCAATATAATTTGAACGTATTTGGATACCAAAAATAGGTCATAAAGACTTCCTTGTGCCAAAAAAATTATATTTTTAACTAAAATTTTATTATTAGCAATATCTCAAAAACGTATTTTTGCGAAAAAGAACTTTTTTGTTGTGGAAAATAAATCTCTGAGGTTATAAAAACAATTTTTGTTCTACGACTTTTTTGTTTCTGATTTCTGTAAAAAGATGGCGCTATTTTGAGGTTACATACTAAAATCGTATTTTTAATAACAATAACTAAAAAATATGGTTTAACTATGTTCCGCAACTTTGTTCAGGAGTATTTGGTCTAGTTTTTTTCTGAATGTACCAACATCGAAAAACATCCAAATAAAATGTATTTGATACAATAGTAAGAAACATGGCAATACCACCACCTTGCGGCAATTTGTTGCAACATTTTTAGAAACGCAATAATATCGGGTGTTTTTTATTGAGGTATAGAACTTTAAGTTGGCATCACATTTTTAACTGGCGGCCATTTTGTCAGCTGTCAAGTGATTAATATTTAGTTTGGTTTGCCATTTCATCATGAACAGGTTGACAAAAGAATAACGCTTGCAAATCGTGCAAATTTATTTCGAAAATAATGGTTCAGTTCGCGAAGTTTACCGCAAGCTCTGTCCATTTTATGGTCGACATAATCGTCCATCAGAGCAATTAATTCGGTTAACCATGGATCGTTTTCACACTACGTTTACTCTATGTGATAATACGCATCCGCAGCGATGTCGAACAGTGCGCACCGAAGAAACAATTGCCGCTGTAGAGCAAAGTGTTGAAGAGGACCCGAATGAATCGATTCGCCACCGTGCACAGCAATTGGAGCTTTGTCCATCAACTTTATGGAAGATTTTGCGCAAAGATCTTGGCTTGCGACCTTACAATATCCAGCTTGTGCAAGAATTAAAGCCGCGAGACCATGCAATGCGTCGTGATTTTGGTGTATGGGCCGAAAATGAGATTGATCTCGATGCTGATTTTCATCGCAAAATTTTGTTCAGTGATGAGGCTCATTTTTGGTTGAATGGCTACGTCAACAAGCAAAATTGCCACATTTGGAGTGAAGAGAATCCACATGAGACCCTTGAGACGCCATTACATCCACAAAAACTGACTGTTTGGTGTGCTCTATGGGCTGGTGGAGTCATCGGGCCATACTTCTTCCGAAATAATGCTGGAGAGTCAGTTACCATAAATGGAGACCGGTATAGCGCCATGATAACCGACTATTTTGTTCCCCAATTGGATGGCATGAATGTGGATGAGTTGTGGTTCCAACAAGACGGCGCTACATGCCACATAGCGCACGTCACAATTGATTTATTGAAGGAAACATTCGATGAGCGCATAATTTCGCGGAATGGACCTGTCAATTGGCCACCAAGATCGTGCGATTTGACACCACTGGATTATTTTCTTTGGGGATATGTGAAGTCGCTCGTCTACGCCAACAAACCAGAAACGTTAGGGGACTTGGAAGCCAACATTCGTGGCGTTATTGCCAACATACGGCCCCATATGCTCGAAAAAGTAGTTCAAAATTGGACCTGTAGAATTGGTTTTATTCGAGGCAGCCGCGGCGGCCACATGCCCGAAATCATATTAAAACATTAATGGCATAAAATTATCCTTCCAATAAAGCCAAATTGATGGACATTAAAACGATTTTCTTGTGTTTTATTTCAATTCGAAGTTCTATACCTCTAAAAAAAACACCCATTAGATACTGTCAAAAAGTTTCAAAAGAGATGTCTGTGATGAAATTTCGACCAAAAATAAGGAATCTAGAGGCAAAAGTAGTCAATAGTACACCGAATCTGACACTTTTTTATAGGATTTAATTTAAATTTCAATATATTAATTGCATTTAAAGCAACTGGAGTTAACATGTGATTAAACAAATCATCTCTTGTACCACTTGGAACATTTTAACCGTCAAACGGTTCTATCAAAAAGCAATTTTCAACATTTTTTATGTGCTTAAATTTGAGTAAAAAATTTAATTTTGTTTTCACAAGGGAGTCTATATTACCTATTTTTGGTATCTGGACACGTTCAGATTATAATGGTGTGTTTACAAAAGTTATTTAGCCTTGCTGTGGCTACAATTTTCCCAAATATAGTGTAGGAAAAATCAGGATTTCCAAAAAGTTATGATCAAAAAATTAAAAACAAAAAAATTTTTCTTTAACTTTTTTAAAAAATGTCTGCAATAAAATACATTTTTATATTAAAATTTTAGCAAAAAAGTATTTGCCATACTCTTCGCTACATTTTTGCCGAACATAGCTTAGCGATATTTTTAAGTGTGGATTAGCTATTTGGTAAAAACTGATGACACCTTTTTTAGGCATCATCATAATATTGGGAAACTTTGGAGGCCCATAAAAATAAAACGGTCACTAACTTGGCTAAACTGAGTATAGGGTTTTACTACATTTTGATAGTAGAATCGGACCTATATAGTCACGACCTTGCACTTTTTTCGCTGTTGTGCAGTGTTATCGTTTACATAAGACATACATACATACATACATATATGTGAGAAGATTTAGTCAACTTCAATTATCTTCGTATTGTATATATAATAAGGAGCACTTTCCAAATTGTTGGCATTAAATGAAAGCGACCAAGATGATACGCCTGTGCAAATCAATGTTGACGCCGTTATATGTTCACCAAAAAACCAAAGTGATGTTAGATCTGCAATAACTTCAATCAGCGTTACCGCTGACAAATTTGAAAAAGTCGCAAAAAAAGTCGCACAAAAAGTCACTTTCAATAAAAAAAAGTCGCACACTTTTTTTAAAACATTTTTACTTAAACAATGAACAAAAGACTATAAAACAATTCATACTTGAAAAGATATTACATATAGGCAAAAAACAAACAGTTTTAATTCCTGTAATACCGACTTTCAACTCGAATAATTTTTGTACTCTTAGGTGTTCGCAAAATCTAATTACAGATTTGAACTTTTAAGTCTACAGGTATATTGAACACAAAATCTTAGTGGCGCAAGTTTGCACTTCTTAGCGTAATTGATATGTAAATTTCAAAAACGTAAAAAAATGAACGAATGAAGCATATACGTTTTTTCATATTTCGTCTTCTTTTTTCGTTTCATTTGGACCCAGTCGTTATTTTATGAAATAGACACCATACTTGGGGGATGAATCCATTGCCCTTTAAATTTTAATTTCGTCACTTCAAATACTACTTAACGGCTGCAAAATTTAAGCACGTTTTCTCCACTTTTACATTTTTTTCGCATATTTTTCGGCCCCCTCAATGAATTCCTAAAAAATGGATAAGGGTTTGTAGATCAGTTTGTAGCATCGTTTGATTTATGTACTCCATATTGGTATAACATACGACAAATATGTATAAAAATTCCAAACTACCTCGTAAACTGAGTTTTTGCCATTTAACACCTAAAAGCAAAAGCGCACCAAAAAATCATTTTTTGCTATTATTGTATGAAGATTTTGGAAATCGTGCAAAAAATTATATATTGCTTTTAATGGTTTTAGATAGCAAACTGAGACCAAAGTGATGGCATTTATACTTAAGTTACAATAATTTTAGGGAATTTTAGTTAAGATATTGAATATGGGATAAAAATACAAATTTTAAATAATTTTCTAAAAAGGTGTTAAAAGTAGCACAAAACTCGAAAAAGTAGCAAAAAAGGGCCATGGAAGAAAAGTCGCAGGTTGCGTCGCGACTATAGTCGCAAATTGCGACTTTAGTCGCATAACGGTAACGCTGACTTCAATAAAAAATTACAAAGCTGGGGGTATGGTTTGCCAGCAGAGCATTTTAAGGCCGGTCGTTCCCACGGAAGTCGTTTCATTGTACCGGAACGACTCAGAAATCTTAAGATTCCGACCAATTACTGCCACTTCTTTTGTGTTATTACCAATAATATCACAGTTACAACAACAGGCCGGAGTAGGTGGGTATAGAGGGATAAATAAGCCTTCTCTTAATTGCATATACGATTCTATCGACCATACTGTGTGAAAGGCTTAAGACCAAAGTTAACGAAATAATTGGGACGCAACAATGTGGCTTTAGACCAGATAAATCAAGAACTGATCAAACCTTTACTTCTCGTCAATTCCTGGAGAAGACTCAAGGGAAACAAATTGATACGTATCATATCTTTGTTGACTACAAAGCAGCTTTTGACAGCCTGATATGGAAGAAAGTATTTGAAGCAATGTCTGAGTTCGGCATCCTTACGAAGCTAATAATGTTATGTGGGATGACACTAACTAATACAAAATCAGCTCTGTCATAACTCAAATGTGACGAAGTTTAATAAGGAAAGGGTTTTTCAATAAGAGCGCTAAAAAAGTTTTTTTTTTAATAAAACAAAAACTATTCTTTATTCCTGTAAAAGCACGTTTGATGATATCGTATATCTAGTTAACTTCGCATTTAGTTTATTCGTAATTCTATATAAGTGTTCAAGTTTTGCATGAGGAAGGGGTGATGAATTTGCCCTAGACTAATAGACTTAAGAAGGTTTAATTAATCACGATTCTTGAATATGATTCAAGTGTCACCTTGCACAGCGGCTCCGGTTGATTGTTTCAGTCACAGCGGCTTCTCCTGACTGTTTTGGTACAGCGGCTTCGGCTGACAGTTTTGGTTCAGCTGATTGTTTTGACACAGCGGCTTTGGCTGACGGTTTTGGCACAGCGGCTTCGCCTGACTGTTTTGGCACAACGGCGTCGGCAAACTGTTTTGACACAGCGGCTTTCGTACAATGGTTTTGGTCGTTTAGCTTAAGTCAAAATTGTAATATTGTGTTAGTAGAATAGTAAGTTCTCCTTAAGTAATATTGTACTGTATTGTATTAAAACCATAAACTCGTCGTCATCTATATTCCAGCATACCCGGTTGGTATTCTGGAAATCCCACAATATCACTGATTCTTCGTCATCCGATTGATATCACTATATCCCAGCGTTGCTAAAGTCCTCTTCTTACTTACTTACTTACTTACCTAAATGGCTTATATTTACAACCTGTTAGGGTCAAAGGCATATTTTAGAATAGGTCAGTTTTAAAAGATTTTACTGTACCTGGTATTTCCATCGAAGTTTCTGACATCCTCTTCTAACATTGGGGGCCATTTTTATTATAATTTTAGCTATTTCATAGTAATTGTTTTTTCGAGGAGTGGGTTAAACAACATTTTTTTAGATCTTATGGGTAAACTCGCGGCACATGTATATTAACGGCTGTTAACGTAGTTTCCCGGGTGATACTACGAAGAGGTCAGTGTCCACAGTTGAAGTGAAGGATAACCAAGATAAGTCTGGGTTAACCAAGTTAAGACCAATCAAAACCATTGCTTATATTACCCATATTATTGTATGGTGCTGAATGATGGGCAATTGCACAGGCAGATGAAGCTATCCTTGCAATTATTGAGAGAAAAATTCTTCGAAAATCTTTAGACCAGTCTGCGTCAACAATTAATATCGACACCGAGAGAAAGTACAAAAAACATTAAGAAGGAATTTTTACTTCTTTTACAGTGTTCAATAGTAAATAAAAATTTAATTTTTGAGTTTAGGTGTACTTATTATTTTTCATATAACTGTATATAGATAGAATCCAAATCAAGTTCAAATATACAGTTCTTGTAAAGCATTATAAATATTCATAAATTTTTCCATTTAAATTTATTATTATGATTTTGTATTGTTTGTAGTTAGGACGAAAAACAAAAATCCTAGTATATAACAACAAAAAATCAGCAATAATAATAAAACCACTTGTACATTTTAAATCCATTGGGTATCTTTTGTAAATTTATTTCCATTTTTATACCCTTCACCAATAGGTGAAAGGGTATTATAAGTTTGTGATTCCGTTTGTAATTTTTTTATTAGTGATCGTAGACCCCATAAAAATTATACCGATCGACTCAGAATCGGGAGGAGAATCGATTAAGCGATGTCCGTCTGTCTGTCTGTCTGTCTGTCCGTCCGTCTGTCTGTCTGTCTGTCTGTCTGTTGAAATCAAGTTTCTGAAGCCCCTGGAGGATGGACTTACATAAATTATATATCAGATTTTAGGAAATTCTCCCGCAATGAACGCTATTAAATTTCATTAAAATCGGTTTATAAACACCGAAAATATCGAAAAAATACCAAAAATTAGACGAAAATTTTAAAATTTTTGATTGAGACACACTTTTAAATAACAAGAGAAAAAAGATACTCCTGGTGTACATGTGATAATATGTTATATATCAGATTGTAGGAAATATTTTCCCAAAGCACTCTGTAAAATTTTGTCAAAATCGGTCCATAAACAACTGAGATATCGCCAAAACACTGAATTTGATGTATCGCAAATTGACCAAAGTACAAATTAGAGAATGTTTGTTGAAAAAATTAAATGCAGAAATAGGAAAAACTATCCTCCTTTAGTACGGACCTACATAAATTTTATATCAGATTTTAGGAAATTCCCCCACCAAGCACGTTATTAAATTTTATCAAAAGCGGTCTATAAACAATTGAGATATCGCCATAACACTACATTTGATGTACAGCAAATTGCCCAAAGTACGTGTCTAAGAAATTTTGTTTACATTTTGTAAGTATTGTTTCAGCGATATCTCAGGTATTTATGGACCGGTTGTGATGAAATTTGACATCGTTCTTTATGGGAGGATTTTCTAAAGTCTGATATATATACTCCACAAATCTGATTATGAATACCATTCAAAATGTACCGATCAACTCAGAATCGGCACAAGAATCGATTTCGCGACCTCCGTCCGTCCGACTGTTTGTTTGCCCGTCCGTCCGTCCGTCTGTTTGTTTGTCCGTCCGTCTACATGT
Source organism: Stomorhina lunata (assembly GCA_933228675.1). Classification (NCBI taxonomy): domain Eukaryota; kingdom Metazoa; phylum Arthropoda; class Insecta; order Diptera; family Rhiniidae; genus Stomorhina; species Stomorhina lunata. Next base: position 101,680,730 of record OW121742.1, on the reverse strand, counting down.
CCGTCCGTCTACCTGTCTGTCCTTTTTTCTGTTGTAGTCAAGTTTTTGGAGCTCCTGTTTTGTCGATATCTCAGATGTTTATTTTGATGAAGTTTAATAGCGTCCTTCGCAGGGGATTATCTAAATCCTGATGCATTCTGTAATTTGTGGTAGATATAATTTAGCGTTTAAGCGATGGTGTTTTGATCGACAATGTTGAAATTCAGGGTGGGGCAATTCAGGAGCTCCACAAATCTGGTTTTAGCAGACATACACGCTGCATTTATCTTAATTTTGTGTCTGACTTTTGAACATTATGATTGTATATCAAATTATAGGTAATCTTCCTAGGAAGTACAAAAATGCAGCTAATTACATGATATCCGTTCAAAACCTACATATGTATGTAAGTATCTCACATATCAACAAAAATTTAAATTTTTTAATTGCAATTGGGAGAAATCCGTTCACATTTGACAATTGATCCCGTATAACTTCGCCTAAGGCAATCTCTTAGTAGCTAATAAATGACAAATTATAATAGATACGATGATGACATTTAGTATAAAAACGTTGTACAATATTGATATTCAGGACAATAGCGCCTAAAATAAACTTTCTAGAGGGACAACATTTGACAAAAGTATTTCTGATCTCTTGAAAAGTTCGATATTGAAAATGGGCGAGCTCTATTCACATTTAGTGAAATCTCCCATATAAACCCGACCGGGAATCGATTTAATGCTGATAAATTAAATCACATTAAAATTGCACGAAAGAACTATACATCCCAAATATTATTGATGAAGTGTTCATTTTAATTAATTAACTAACTTCAAAGCTGATAACCATCCATTCAAAAGCTATATATTTCACGTATGTATCTAAAACTAAGAGTGTATACCCTATAATTTTAAGGCTTGTATACATTGACAATCATTGTTAAAGCTTTGACCTAAATCAGTCCGCTAACTTCAGAGTTTTACATAACTAATCAAGAACTTTTACTAGTTGGATAATTCGTACGAATTAAAGTGCACAACCCTCACTGGGCACAGCGTTTTTGCGTTGCATGTCAGAATACTTAAACTTTATCAAATCGATGTGCTATTGCAAATCTAAGGGCATCTACATTTTGAAGCATCTTTTCTGCATGGTTTATCTAGTCTATCGAACTTTATTAAATGTTCGTAAAATATGTGTCTATTTTATTTCGAAGCTACTGGCTGGCTTAAATATGCATTCTCTACTTGTAGTCTAGTAATCATTATCTTTCACAAAGGGAC
>OW121742.1:101644465-101674465 GCA_933228675.1 Stomorhina lunata | reverse complement strand
ATTTAAATAATTTCGTGAAAATCATATTGCATACTTTTAGGCTGTTTGAAATAATTTATGTTGATGATATCGCATTTGATTGGTTTTATATAAAAAATTAAATTATGTGTTTATCGTTTCTAGATCTTTTTCTATAGAAAGATATTTCTATTGAAAACTTTTCTATAAAAAAATATTTCCATCGAAAATTTTTCTATGGATAAATTTTCGATAGAAATATTTTTCTATGGATAAATTTTCGATAGAAATATTTTTCTATAGAAAAATTTTCGGTAGAAATATTTTTCTATAGATAAATTTTCGATAGAAATATTTTTCTATGGATAAATTTTCGATAGAAATATTTTTCTATTGAAAAATTTTCGGTAGAAATATTTTTCTATAGAAAAATTTTCTATAGAAAAATTTTCGATAGAAATATTTTGTTATACAAAAATTTTCGATAGAAATATTTTTTTATACAAAAAGTTTCGATAGAAATATCTTTCTATAGAAAACGATCTAGAAACGATAAACAAATAAAATAATTTTTTATATAAAACCAATCAAATGCGATATCATCAACATAAATGATTTCAAACAGCCTAAAAGTATGCAAGAAGATTTTCCCGAAATAATTTAAGTATTTTATTTGTATAAAAATATTTCTATCGAAAATTTGTCTATAGAAAAATATTTCTATCGAAAATTTGTCTATAGAAAAATATTTCTATCGAAAATATTTCTATCGAAAATTTTTCTATATAGAAAAATATTTCTATCGAAAATTTTTCTATATAGAAAAATATTTCTATCAAAAATTTTTCTATATAGAAAAATATTTCTATCAAAAATTTTTCTATATAGAAAAATATTTCTATCGAAAATTTTTCTATATAGAAAAATATTTCTATCGAAAATTTTTCTATATAGAAAAATATTTCTATCGAAAATTTTTCTATATAGAAAAATATTTCTATCGAAAATTTTTCTATATAGAAAAATATTTCTATCGAAAATTTTTCTATATAGAAAAATATTTCTATCGAAAATTTTTCTATATAGAAAAATATTTCTATCGAAAATTTTTCTATATAGAAAAATATTTCTATCGAAAATTTTTCTATATAGAAAAATATTTCTATCGAAAATTTTTCTATATAGAAAAATATTTCTATCGAAAATTTTTCTATATAGAAAAATATTTCTATCGAAAATTTTTCTATATAGAAAAATATTTCTATCGAAAATTTTTCTACATAGAAAAATATTTCTATCGAAAATTTTTCTATATAGAAAAATATTTCTATCGAAAATTTTTCTATATAGAAAAATATTTCTATCGAAAATTTTTCTATATAGAAAAATATTTCTATCGAAAATTTTTCTATATAGAAAAATATTTCTATCGAAAATTTTTCTATATAGAAAAATATTTCTATCGAAAATTTTTCTATATAGAAAAATATTTCTATCGAAAATTTTTCTATATAGAAAAATATTTCTATCGAAAATTTTTCTATAGAAAAATATTTCTATCGAAAATTTTTCTATATAGAAAAATATTTCTATCGAAAATTTTTCTATATAGAAAAATATTTCTATCGAAAATTTTTCTATATAGAAAAATATTTCTATCGAAAATTTTTCTATATAGAAAAATATTTCTATCGAAAATTTTTCTATAGAAAAATATTTCTATCGAAAATTTTTCTATAGAAAAATATTTCTATCGAAAATTTTTCTATATAGAAAAATATTTCTATCGAAAATTTTTCTATATAGAAAAATATTTCTATCGAAAATTTTTCTATATAGAAAAATATTTCTATCGAAAATTTTTCTATAGAAAAATATTTCTATCGAAAATTTTTCTATAGAAAAATATTTCTATCGAAAATTTTTCTATATAGAAAAATATTTCTATCGAAAATTTTTCTATATAGAAAAATATTTCTATCGAAAATTTTTCTATAGAAAAATATTTCTATCGAAAATTTTTCTATAGAAAAATATTTCTATCGAAAATTTTTCTATAGAAAAATATTTCTATCGAAAATTTTTCTATAGAAAAATATTTCTATCGAAAATTTTTCTATAGCAAAATATTTCTATCGAAAATTTTTCTATAGAAAAATATTTCTATCGAAAATTTTTCTATAGAAAAATATTTCTATCGAAAATTTTTCTATAGAAAAATATTTCTATCGAAAATTTTTCTATATAGAAAAATATTTCTATCGAAAATTTTTCTATATAGAAAAATATTTCTATCGAAAATTTTTCTATATAGAAAAATATTTCTATCGAAAATTTTTCTGTATAGAAAAATATTTCTATCGAAAATTTTTCTGTATAGAAAAATATTTCTATCGAAAATTTTTCTATATAGAAAAATATTTCTATCGAAAATTTTTCTATATAGAAAAATATTTCTATCGAAAATTTTTCTATATAGAAAAATGTTTCTATCGAAAATTTTTCTATATAGAAAAATATTTCTATCGAAAATTTTTCTATATAGAAAAATATTTCTATCGAAAATTTTTCTATATAGAAAAATATTTCTATCGAAAATTTTTCTATATAGAAAAATATTTCTATCGAAAATTTTTCTATATAGAAAAATATTTCTATCGAAAATTTTTCTATATAGAAAAATATTTCTATCGAAAATTTTTCTATATAGAAAAATATTTCTATCGAAAATTTTTCTATATAGAAAAATATTTCTATCGAAAATTTTTCTATATAGAAAAATATTTCTATCGAAAATTTTTCTATATAGAAAAATATTTCTATCGAAAATTTTTCTATATAGAAAAATATTTCTATCGAAAATTTTTCTATATAGAAAAATATTTCTATCGAAAATTTTTCTATATAGAAAAATATTTCTATCGAAAATTTTTCTATATAGAAAAATATTTCTATCGAAAATTTTTCTATATAGAAAAATATTTCTATCGAAAATTTTTCTATATAGAAAAATATTTCTATCGAAAATTTTTCTATATAGAAAAATATTTCTATCGAAAATTTTTCTATATAGAAAAATATTTCTATCGAAAATTTTTCTATATAGAAAAATATTTCTATCGAAAATTTTTCTATATAGAAAAATATTTCTATCGAAAATTTTTCTATATAGAAAAATATTTCTATCGAAAATTTTTCTATATAGAAAAATATTTCTATCGAAAATTTTTCTATATAGAAAAATATTTCTATCGAAAATTTTTCTATACAGAAAAATATTTCTATCGAAAATTTTTCTATATAGAAAAATATTTCTATCGAAAATTTTTCTATATAGAAAAATATTTCTATCGAAAATTTTTCTATATAGAAAAATATTTCTATCGAAAATTTTTCTATATAGAAAAATATTTCTATCGAAAATTTTTCTATATAGAAAAATATTTCTATCGAAAATTTTTCTATATAGAAAAATATTTCTATCGAAAATTTTTCTATATAGAAAAATATTTCTATCGAAAATTTTTCTATATAGAAAAATATTTCTATCGAAAATTTTTCTATATAGAAAAATATTTCTATCGAAAATTTTTCTATATAGAAAAATATTTCTATCGAAAATATTTCTATCGAAAATTTTTCTATATAGAAAAATATTTCTATCGAAAATTTTTCTATATAGAAAAATATTTCTATCGAAAATTTTTCTATATAGAAAAATATTTCTATCGAAAATTTTTCTATATAGAAAAATATTTCTATCGAAAATTTTTCTATATAGAAAAATATTTCTATCGAAAATTTTTCTATATAGAAAAATATTTCTATCGAAAATTTTTCTATATAGAAAAATATTTCTATCGAAAATTTTTCTATATAGAAAAATATTTCTATCGAAAATTTTTCTATATAGAAAAATATTTCTATCGAAAATTTTTCTATATAGAAAAATATTTCTATCGAAAATTTTTCTATATAGAAAAATATTTCTATCGAAAATGTTTCTATACAAAAATATTTCTATCGAAAATTTTTCTATAGAAAAATATTTCTATCGAAAATTTTTCTATAGAAAAATATTTCTATCGAAAATTTTTCTATAGAAAAATATTTCTATCGAAAATTTTTCTATAGAAAAATATTTCTATCGAAAATTTTTCTATAGAAAAATATTTCTATCGAAAATTTTTCTATAGAAAAATATTTCTATCGAAAATTTTTCTATAGAAAAATATTTCTATCGAAAATTTTTCTATAGAAAAATATTTCTATCGAAAATTTTTCTATAGAAAAATATTTCTATCGAAAATTTTTCTATAGAAAAATATTTCTATCGAAAATTTTTCTATAGAAAAATATTTCTATCGAAAATTTTTCTATAGAAAAATATTTCTATCGAAAATTTTTCTATAGAAAAATATTTCTATCGAAAATTTTTCTATAGAAAAATATTTCTATCGAAAATTTTTCTATAGAAAAATATTTCTATCGAAAATTTTTCTATAGAAAAATATTTCTATCGAAAATTTTTCTATAGAAAAATATTTCTATCGAAAATTTTTCTATAGAAAAATATTTCTATCGAAAATTTTTCTATAGAAAAATATTTCTATCGAAAATTTTTCTATAGAAAAATATTTCTATCGAAAATTTTTCTATAGAAAAATATTTCTATCGAAAATTTTTCTATAGAAAAATATTTCTATCGAAAATTTTTCTATAGAAAAATATTTCTATCGAAAATTTTTCTATAGAAAAATATTTCTATCGAAAATTTTTCTATAGAAAAATATTTCGATCGAAAATTTTTCTATAGAAAAATATTTCGATCGAAAATTTTTCTATAGAAAAATATTTCTATCGAAAATTTTTCTATAGAAAAATATTTCTATCGAAAATTTTTCTATAGAAAAATATTTCTATCGAAAATTTTTCTATAGAAAAATATTTCTATCGAAAATTTTTCTATAGAAAAATATTTCTATCGAAAATTTTTCTATAGAAAAATATTTCTATCGAAAATTTTTCTATAGAAAAATATTTCTATCGAAAATTTTTCTATAGAAAAATATTTCTATCGAAAATTTTTCTATAGAAAAATATTTCTATCGAAAATTTTTCTATAGAAAAATATTTCTATCGAAAATTTTTCTATAGAAAAATATTTCTATCGAAAATTTTTCTATAGAAAAATATTTCTATCGAAAATTTTTCTATAGAAAAATATTTCTATCGAAAATTTTTCTATAGAAAAATATTTCTATCGAAAATTTTTCTATAGAAAAATATTTCTATCGAAAATTTTTCTATAGAAAAATATTTCTATCGAAAATTTTTCTATAGAAAAATATTTCTATCGAAAATTTTTCTATAGAAAAATATTTCTATCGAAAATTTTTCTATAGAAAAATATTTCTATCGAAAATTTTTCTATAGAAAAATATTTCTATCGAAAATTTTTCTATAGAAAAATATTTCTATCGAAAATTTTTCTATAGAAAAATATTTCTATCGAAAATTTTTCTATAGAAAAATATTTCTATCGAAAATTTTTCTATAGAAAAATATTTCTATCGAAAATTTTTCTATAGAAAAATATTTCTATCGAAAATTTTTCTATAGAAAAATATTTCTATCGAAAATTTTTCTATAGAAAAATATTTCTATCGAAAATTTTTCTATAGAAAAATATTTCTATCGAAAATTTTTCTATAGAAAAATATTTCTATCGAAAATTTTTCTATAGAAAAATATTTCTATCGAAAATTTTTCTATAGAAAAATATTTCTATCGAAAATTTTTCTATAGAAAAATATTTCTATCGAAAATTTTTCTATAGAAAAATATTTCTATCGAAAATTTTTCTATAGAAAAATATTTCTATCGAATATTTTTCTATAGAAAAATATTTCTATCGAAAATTTTTCCATAGAAAAATATTTCTATCGAAAATTTTTCTATAGAAAAATATTTCTATCGAAAATTTTTCTATAGAAAAATATTTCTATCGAAAATTTTTCTATAGAAAAATATTTCTATCGAAAATTTTTCTATAGAAAAATATTTCTATCGAAAATTTTTCTATAGAAAAATATTTCTATCGAAAATTTTTCTATATAGAAAAATATTTCTATCGAAAATTTTTCTATATAGAAAAATATTTCTATCGAAAATTTTTCTATATAGAAAAATATTACTATCGAAAATTTTTCTATATAGAAAAATATTTCTATCGAAAATTTTTCTATATAGAAAAATATTTCTATCGAAAATTTTTCTATATAGAAAAATATTTCTATCGAAAATTTTTCTATATAGAAAAATATTTCTATCGAAAATTTTTCTATATAGAAAAATATTTCTATCGAAAATTTTTCTATATAGAAAAATATTTCTATCGAAAATTTTTCTATATAGAAAAATATTTCTGTCGAAAATTTTTCTATATAGAAAAATATTTCCATCGAAAATTTTTCTATAGAAAAATATTTCTATTCAAAATTTTTCTACAGAAAAATATTTCTATCGAATAGAAATATTTTTCTATTAAAAAATTTTCTATAGAAAATTTTTCTATAGAAAAATATATCTATCGAAAATTTTTCTATAGAAAAATATTTCTATTGAAAATTTTTCTATAGAAAAATATTCCTATTGAAAATTTTTCTATAGAAAAATATTTTCATTTCTTTTTTAGATGAACTAATAGACGTGCGACTTATTTTATCTGTTATTGGTTAACTTAAGTTATCAAGATGCAGATTTTTCTATAGAAAAATATTTCTATCGAAAATTTTTCTATATAGAAAAATATTTCTATCGAAAATTTTTCTATATAGAAAAATATTTCTATCGAAAATTTTTCTATATAGAAAAATATTACTATCGAAAATTTTTCTATATAGAAAAATATTTCTATCGAAAATTTTTCTATATAGAAAAATATTTCTATCGAAAATTTTTCTATATAGAAAAATATTTCTATCGAAAATTTTTCTATATAGAAAAATATTTCTATCGAAAATTTTTCTATATAGAAAAATATTTCTATCGAAAATTTTTCTATATAGAAAAATATTTCTATCGAAAATTTTTCTATATAGAAAAATATTTCTGTCGAAAATTTTTCTATATAGAAAAATATTTCCATCGAAAATTTTTCTATAGAAAAATATTTCTATTCAAAATTTTTCTACAGAAAAATATTTCTATCGAATAGAAATATTTTTCTATTAAAAAATTTTCTATAGAAAATTTTTCTATAGAAAAATATATCTATCGAAAATTTTTCTATAGAAAAATATTTCTATTGAAAATTTTTCTATAGAAAAATATTCCTATTGAAAATTTTTCTATAGAAAAATATTTTCATTTCTTTTTTAGATGAACTAATAGACGTGCGACTTATTTTATCTGTTATTGGTTAACTTAAGTTATCAAGATGCAGATATCGTAGATGATGCTGGAAACAAATTTTTAAATTATTTTTTTTTATCTTTTGACTCTAGCGCTTAAAAATCATTTATGTAAATTTTTGAATCGATTTTCATAAAAATAATCAAAATTGAAGACATTTTCCCCCCAGACACTCATTCCTTTTGTTATGCAAAACTCTTCAAATCCTAGTCACGTTATTTAGCATATCACCTAACAGTATGCTACACTACACATGATTTTTCTATAAAATCTGTTAAATTTAATATTTAAATTTTCTAATGTGTCGCAGCACATTTACAACAGTTTGCCGAACAACCACAAACAAAAGCAAAAACAAAAAAAAATTATGATAAAAATATATTTCAACTGTCAGTGTCAAACCTGCATATGTTTTCGGCAAAAATACGTTTGAATAGATGTCATGAACTTCGCAGTTTTATAGCCTAAAAGTATGCTAAAATTGCTAACAAAAAGTACAAAAACATTTTCCTTGAATTGAACAACAGCTCAGCGACACGGATTTATGTGTAAGCGAATGAATGTATGAATGAAGGGATGAATGTATGAATAAATGAACTCTATAACTTTGCTTTATAAATGCTGTCATTGAGACAACAACAGAGAAAAAAAAAGAAAAAAACAAAATAAAAAAATAAATTCCCGAAAAAAGTAAACTTAAAGCATATTGCGCCAAAAAGTCTACTAAACTTTTTGTGTTCTTTTTTTGTGAGCACATTTGTATGAACATGGCTAAAGGTTTTAATATGGGCTGCGGTTTTCGTTGTTCACCTCCTTTTGTTGAACAACTTTTTTTTTTTTTGAGGATGATAGAAAATAAAACTTTGTTCTGCGGTTTTTAAATTGAAAATTCAAACAAAACTCTTTGTGACACAAACACACACACTTGCTTTTCCATTAAAATGGAAAGCAAACAGTACTTCACATACATACAAAAGTATTGGTGGAAATTGCTAAAAAAAAAAGAGGAAATGAAAAAAGTTTTAATTTTGTAAGGAAGAAAGGACCTGTAAATAACCTTTGGCTGATGCAAGTTTTGAAACACAGGAAAAACTTTGCACATTAATCATTATAAGCTTCAAATAAAAGAATTACTACATGATACAGGTTATTTAATTTGCTTTAATATTTTCTTTTATAAAATTAATTTGCAATTTGTTATAACCTCAAATAAAAATAACCTTTTCAAATTGTCTTTAATTTCGTTTTAATATTGGCCTTTATATTGATCTTTTCCATTAAATTCATAATTTTTTCCAACTGTTTTCTTTTTTTGTTCTCTCCTTAATTTAATATATTAAATTTATTTACATTGTATAAATGTTAATTTTAATTTACAATATATTATTTAAACATGTAAACATAACGTTCGTTTATGCATGTAAATATTTTTAATACATAATGTAAAAAGTATTTTACCTCATTAAAGTACATTCGCATTAAATTCATCATTTTGTTAATTAATTGCTTATTAAATTAATCATTTTTTATTATATTAAATATGGACAAGTCATATACGGGAAAATAAAATCAATGTAAAAATGTCGTTGGCATATATTAGGGCGGCACACAGTGCCTTCCATACAAAAAAAAAGTTGTGTTAGTCACCCCCTAGGATCAAATATAATGTTAAAATAATTCTAAAATTTTTTATTTTTTATTTTTTTACCACGCCTACAAATACCGCCCTTTTACTATTTTATTAACTGTGTCGCCATTTTAAGTCCGATCATAACATTTTATATATCGGTGTTCGGGGCTCTGTAAGGGCTACATTTCTCTCTTTGAAAGTTTTTTACTACCACGTCAATTTATAGTCATAATTTAAAAAAAACTAGATTTGTACTCGATTCAATTAGGGTGGGTACGAATCGAATTTTAAAAAATTATGTCTAGAAATTGACGTGGTAGTAAAAAACTATCAAAGTGAGAAATGTAGCCCTTATACAGCCGTGAACACCGATATATAAAGTGTTATGAACGGACTAAAGATGGCGACACAGTTAACAAAATACAAAAAGGGCGGTATTTGTAGGCATTTCAATATACGTTATCTGGTACCAAATTGCCGCATTCGATATAGACGAATACTTAGACTTTTAAGCAAATATTGTGAAGTATACTTTAGGGATGCTCAAAGTTACTTCGATGCAAAAAGTTTATTGAAATTTGGTATCCATTTTGCTTCGTTTTTAAAAACATATACATAGTTCAAATAAAACTCTTTTACTATTGGTCATCTTTTAGCAAATAACTACAAAAAAAAAACAAGTAAGAGTGTTATATTCGGCTGTGCCGAATCTTATATACCCACCATCAAGTTGTGTTAAATTTAGAAACATATCTCATATATCTACGAGGGTGCAGAAAATTCAAAACGTGGACCAAATTGGAAAAAAGTTGTTACGCTAGTTGGTATTGTTAGTAAAATATTTGGAATTACTTCGGTTGCAGTAGCTTTATAGTTCAACATTCAAAAGTATGTAAGTGGTTTCCCTAGTATTAATTTACTTTGAACAAAATTCACTATCGTAACCGGGTATGGTTTTACATTAATAAGTTGTTAAATACTTTTCCTTTAGGTTAATATTTAGTTAGGATAAAGTAGTTGATAGTAATACGAGTGGTCCATATATTTTGTTAGGAGGTCCTAGTGCATCTACCATATACAAATCATAATATGCTGCTTGTACCTCAGAATCTTTTTGATTGTAGATATAAAAAAGGGGATGTAATATATATATAAGAATTATAGCCAAATGTTGACCGATTGCAACAAAATTTCGCACACTGGCTGGTATTTATATAAAGCTTATTTTTGCAAAATTTAGTGGTAATAGCTGTCATAGTTTCTAATTTAATAGCTTTTAACTGGTCCTTGCTAAATATTTTTTGGTTTCCGGGAGTGTTTTTTATATGAAAGCTATAATCAAATATGGACCGATTCCTATAAAATTTAATATACTGACTAATAGTTGCATAAAAGTTCTCTATTCTAAATTTAGTCGTCATAGCTATTACAATTGTACTCAATTTATCAGCATTCATGTGTTTCCCGGGGCGGGGTTATATGGGAGCTCTAACTAAATGTGAACCGATTTCGCCCATTTTCAGTACACAACTTTTGTTACATATCAGAAATACTTTTGTAAAATTTTGTCGCTCTAGCTTTTGTAGTTAAGGAGCTGTCGCGATTTTATCTGACGGACAGACGGACATAAATCTCCTTTTCTTTTTGATTTTTGTGTTTCTGTAAGTTTTTTATATGGGAGCTATGGTCAAACGGTGACCGATTGTAACAAAATTTTGCACACCGGCTGGCATTCACATAAGACTTCCTTTTGTAAAATTTTGTTGCTGTAGCCCTTTCAGTAAAGGCGCTATCGCGCTTTTATCTAGCGGACAGACGGACATAAACCCCCTTTTCTTTTTGTATTTTTGTGTTTCCGTAAGTTTTTTATATGGGAGCTATGGTCAAATGGTGACCGATTGTGACAAAATTTTGCACACTGGCTGGTATTTACATAAGACTTATTTGTGCTAAATTTGGTGACCAAAGCTATTACATTTTAGCATTTATTGGCATTTAAGTGAATTTCAGGTGGAATTTAGGCTGTTTCCGTATGTTTTTTATATGGGAGCTATGGTTAAATGTGAACCGATTTCAATGAAATTTTATATGCTGCCTAGTGCTTATGTAAAACTTCTAGATACCAAATTTTGTCATCTTAGCTGTTATAATTTGTCATTTATTAGCAAATAAGCGACTGGCGTAGACGAGGTTATACGGGAGCTATGGTCAAATGTTAACCGATTTTGCCCAATTTCAATACCAAAATTTTCTCATAAATGAAGAATGTTTTTGCTAAGTTTCAGTGATTTCAACAGACAGACAGACAGACAGACAGACGGACAGACAGACGGACAGACAGACGGACAGACAGACGGACAGACAGACGGACAGACAGACGGACATCGCTCAATCGTCTTAGAATTTCATAAGGATTCAGAATATATATCGTTTTTGATTTTTGAGCCAATATTAAGGAAATTACAAACGGAATGACAATCTCAATATACCCCCCATTCTTTTTGATGGTGGGTATAACAAGTAAGTGCTATAGTCGGTCAAGCCCGCCATACGATACCCTTCACAACTATGTCCAAAGTGTTCTTTTTCAAATTGATTTCAGTTGGCAAATTGATTTCAGTTGTTACAAAAATTATGTGTGCAAAAAGTGTGTTTTTAAAGAAGAGTTTGCTTGGAAGCTATGGTCAAATGTGAACTGATTTAAACGAAATTTGGTACAATGATTTCAAATTACATAAGCAGTATTTGTTTTAAATTTCATTAAAAAATGTTTATGTTTGTGGCCAATATATCAATTCCGGGATGTGGGACCTATGGGAAGTACCATAAATAATGAACCGAATTTAACGAATTTCAATAGCCATAGTCCCATTATCTTTAGAATTTCGACCTGTAGTTTGATTACAAGGTTTACATGAGGGTCTAGGCAGCCAGCCACACGGACGGACGGACATCGCTAAATCGACACAAAAAGTGATTCTAAGCCTATTGGTATACTAATAGGTGTGTCTAAGACAAATATTTCTATGCGTTACAAACATCAGCACAAACCTATATTCCACCTATGGTGGTGAAGGGTATAACTACTGTATATCATTCCACTGTAACATTTCCTGAAAACAATTGAACAATTATTAACATCATTATTCACAAAAACATTTTTATTGACACAAATGAAATTAAACGGATGTATGTTTTCATTTCATTTAAATTGAACAATTAACAATTTAAATTAAAAACGCTCACAGCTTTAGCCCTAAGCGAAATCAAAAAAATATAGGAAATTGTTTAACAGATAAACACAATACGGTAGGTTTCAAAGTTAATTAAATGCAATAATAAATTTAATTAAAATAGACCCTTTTGGATAAATTTTAATTAAACATTTTTGTTCAAATGACTGAAGGTGCTTTGCTGGTTTGATTTCATACAAGATTTTAAATTTTTTATTAAATGCTTTATTTTAAATAATGAAAAATATTGTTAAATATTTACAAAAAAAAAAAAGTCTTACCTCTTTCAAGATAAATCGAAACTTTCACACAAAGAGCTTTAATATTTTTAAAAGTTCTTCTCAGTAAAACTTTTTTAATAACAAATCTAATTATTTTGTATGGCCTCTTTTTCCAGTTTGCATGCAACACTTTTTTCCTAGTTAAGTTAACAAAAACTTTAGCATACTTTTCAGGTATTTAAATAACATTGTTAACATAGCATTCCTTGAGGCTTTTTTTTATTGTTTACTAACGACTTTAACTTTAAGTGACATGTTAAGGCAAAAACTTTCTTCATTTCGGTAAAGTTTTTATACTACTTTCCTATCCATAAATTCCAATTAATATGCTCTAGCAGGAAAGAAAAAAACTTAAAATCAGAAAAAGTTATCCTGCAACATAATCTTAAATTAAGAGGTTGCTAAGAGTATATAAAATATGCGTAACATTGTTAGGCCTCTTCTCATGTTGCACCAGCAAAATAGTATTTGCAAAGTAGCAAAAAGTATGTAGTAGCAATAAACAATAAACAAATTTACATTGTGTTGTAATTTGGTTTATTTTTGGCAACAAAAGAATTATTTTTTCTTTGCAAAGTTCGTAACAGTTACGGGGTTTCTTTATTCATTTTGTGAAAAATGGTGTAGAAAAAAATGTTTTTTATATATTTCTTCATTTGGTAGTAAATAGCTCTATTACTTGACAAAGCCAGTGTTTGAAAAGTCACAGTTAGTAGTAGCTTACTAGGAGGTTTGATTATAAATAGAAACATATGGTAAAAGTTGAAAATAGAAAAGTTTTCCACAGCAAAAGGCAACAGTATTAATACACAATTGAAGGATTTAAGATAAAGGGCAAGAGTTTTTCTATTGATGACAAATTAAGAATGTACTTCAAGCCAGATTTAATGGTGTACTAAACTTCTGAAGTACAAAACGAGATACTGATGGGTTGAAAGCAGAGTTGCTTAGTCACCAAATTCCATCGAAATATAAGATACCTCTGAAACATTTTTGTAGCATACTTTTAAGATAATCTAAATAATTTGTAACATAATTCGTAGGCTTAACGCGCAAACCTGATAACTCGCTTTAAGAACACTTTTTATATGAGAGAAAAAAACTTATTTTATTTCAAAATTTTATTACTCGATAAATTTCCAAACCAAAAATATATTATTTTACATTAGCAGTCCTTCTTACAAAAATGTTCTATAAGAAATAAATTCTTATGAAAATCGTAATTTTCTTTAAAAGTTAAGTTAGCGGATTTATATATTAAGCCTAATTTTATGCTTATTTTTCCAAAGATTCCCAATAGTAAATGGGTTTCATTTAAACCACATATAAAGACCTTATTTTGAAAGTGCATGGACTTATGAAATGGACTTATTCTTTTTAAATTGAGATATAATGGGCTTTGCGTTCTTGTGTTTTTCAAAATATAGGCGACCAATTTTAGTAAATTAAATCTTACGTTTTGATCAGAATCTATCAAATTTTTTCTTTTACAAAAATATATTAATAAAAACCATTTGGAAAAGCATTTTTTAGCGGGTTAAATGACTTATACCACTTTTAAAACAAACATTTTAAAATATAAATTTTTTAAATTGAAAAATGTATGCGACTTAAACGGATTTTCAAACAAATAAAATTTAAATTTTTGGTTTTGTATGAAAAAATGTTTACTTTTGAATTGAAAAATGTATGGGACATTCCATTTTCAAAACAAATGAAACGAAAAATTTTGACTCAAAAAATTTTGCCAAATATTTTTCATATCAAAATTCCTATAAAAAGTAAATTTTCGAAAAAAAATTCTATTAAACGAAAATTTCTATAAAATATACTATAAAAAGTAAAATTTTGAAAAATTTTCTATAAAAAGCAAAATTTTGAAAATTTTCCTATTTATAGTAAATATTTGAAAAATTTCCTATAAATAGTAAATTTTTGAAAAATTTCCTATAAATAGTAAATTTTTGAAAAATTTCCTATAAATAGTAAATTTTTGAAAAATTTCCTATAAATAGTAAATTTTTGAAAAATTTCCTATAAATAGTAAATTTTTGAAAAATTTCCTATAAATAGTAAATTTTTGAAAAATTTCCTATAAATAGTAAATTTTTGAAAAATTTCCTATAAATAGTAAATTTTTGAAAAATTTCCTATAAATAGTAAATTTTTGAAAAATTTCCTATAAATAGTAAATTTTTGAAAAATTTCCTATAAATAGTAAATTTTTGAAAAATTTCCTATAAATAGTAAATTTTTGAAAAATTTCCTATAAATAGTAAATTTTTGAAAAATTTCCTATTTATAGTAAATTTTTGAAAAATTTCCTATAAATAGTAAATTTTTGAAAAATTTCCTATAAATAGTAGATTTTTGAAAAATTTCCTATAAAAAGTAAATTTTTGAAAAATTTCCTATAAAAAGTAAATTTTTTGAAAAATTTCCAATATGAAGTAAATTTTTGAAAAATTTCCTATATAAAGTAAATTTTTGAAAAATTTCCTATAAAAAGTAAATTTTTGAAAAATTTCCTATTTATAGTAAATTTTTGAAAGATTTCCTATAAATAGTAAATTTTTGAAAAATTTCCTATAAAACGTAAATTTTTGAAAAATTTTCTATAAAAGTAAATTTTTGAAAAATTTCCTATAAAAAGTAAATTTTTGAAAAATTTCCTATAAAACGTAAATTTTTGAAAAATTTCCTATAAAACGTAAATTTTTGAAAAATTTCCTATAAATAGTTAATTTTTGAAAAATTTTCTATAAATAGTAAATTTTTGAAAAATTTCCTATAAATAGTAAATTTTTAAAAAATATCCTATATATAGTAAATTTTTGAAAAATTTCCTATAAATAGTAAATTTTTGAAAAATTTTCTATAAATAGTAAATTTTTGAAAAATTTCCTATAAATAGTAAATTTTTGAAAAATTTCCTATAAATAGTAAATTTTTAAAAAATATCCTATATATAGTAAATTTTTGAAAGATTTCCTATAAATAGTAAATTTTTGAAAAATTTCCTATAAAACGTAAATTTTTGAAAAATTTTCTATAAAAGTAAATTTTTGAAAAATTTCCTATAAAAAGTAAATTTTTGAAAAATTTCCTATAAAACGTAAATTTTTGAAAAATTTCCTATAAAACGTAAATTTTTGAAAAATTTCCTATAAATAGTTAATTTTTGAAAAATTTTCTATAAATAGTAAATTTTTGAAAAATTTCCTATAAATAGTAAATTTTTAAAAAATATCCTATATATAGTAAATTTTTGAAAAATTTCCTATAAATAGTAAATTTTTGAAAAATTTTCTATAAATAGTAAATTTTTGAAAAATTTCCTATAAATAGTAAATTTTTGAAAAATTTCCTATAAATAGTAAATTTTTAAAAAATATCCTATATATAGTAAATTTTTGAAAGATTTCCTATAAATAGTAAATTTTTGAAAAATTTCCTATAAAACGTAAATTTTTGAAAAATTTTCTATAAAAGTAAATTTTTGAAAAATTTTCTATAAATAGTAAATTTTTGAAAAATTTCCTATAAATAGTAAATTTTTGAAAAATTTCCTATAAATAGTAAATTTTTGAAAAATTTCCTATAAATAGTAAATTTTTGAAAAATTTCCTATAAATAGTAAATTTTGAAAAATTTCCTATAAATAGTAAATTTTTGAAAAATTTCCTATAAATAGTAAATTTTTGAAAAATTTCCTATAAATAGTAAATTTTTGAAAAATTTCCTATAAAAAGTAAATTTTTGAAAAATTTCCTATAAAAAGTAAATTTTTGAAAAATTTCCTATAAATAGTAAATTTTTGAAAAAATTCCTGTAAATAGTAAATTTTTAAAAAATTTCCTATAAATAGTAAATTTTTGAAAAATTTTCTATAAAAAGTAAAATTTTGCTAAATTTCTTATTTATAGTAAATTTTGCAAAATTTCCTATTTATAGTAAATTTGGCAAAATTTCCTATTTATAGTAAATTTTTGAAAAATTTCCTATAAATAGTAAATTTTTGAAAAATTTCCTATAAAACGTAAATTTTTGAAAAATTTCCTATAAAAAGTAAATTTTTGAAAAATTTCCTATAAAAAGTAAATTTTTGAAAAATTTCCTATAAAACGTAAATTTTTGAAAAATTTCCTATAAAAAGTAAATTTTTGAAAAATTTCCTATAAAAAGTAAATTTTTGAAAAATTTCCTATAAAAAGTAAATTTTTGAAAAATTTCCTATAAATAGTAAATTTTTGAAAAATTTCCTATTTATAGTAAATTTTTGAAAAATTTCCTATAAATAGTAAATTTTTGAAAAATTTCCTATAAATAGTAAATTTTTGAAAAATTTCCTATAAATAGTAAATTTTTGAAAAATTTCCTATAAATAGTAAATTTTTGAAAAATTTCCTATAAAACGTAAATTTTTGAAAAATTTCCTATAAAACGTAAATTTTTGAAAAATTTCCTATAAAAAGTAAATTTTTGAAAAATTTCCTATAAAAAGTAAATTTTTGAAAAATTTCCTATAAAACGTAAATTTTTGAAAAATTTCCTATAAAAAGAAAATTTTTGAAAAATTTCCTATAAAAAGTAAATTTTTGAAAAATTTCCTATAAATAGTAAATTTTTGAAAAATTTCCTATAAATAATAAATTTTTGAAAAATTTCCTATAAAAAGTAAATTTTTGAAAAATTTCCTATAAAAAGTAAATTTTTGAAAAATTTCCTATAAATAGTAAATTTTTGAAAAATTTCCTATAAATAGTAAATTTTTGAAAAATTTCCTATAAATAGTAAATTTTTGAAAAATTTCCTATAAAAAGTAAATTTTTGAAAAATTTCCTATAAAAAGTAAATTTTTGAAAAATTTCCTATAAAAAGTAAATTTTTGAAAAATTTCCTATAAATAGTAAATTTTTGAAAAATTTCCTATAAATAGTAAATTTTTGAAAAATTTCCTATAAAAAGTAAATTTTTGAAAAATTTAATATAAAAAGTAAATTTTTGAAAAATTTAATATAAAAAGTAAATTTTTGAACATTTTCCTATAAAAAGAAAATTTTTGAAATATTTCCTATTAAGAGTAAATTTTAAAAAAAATAAAAATCATTCCGCCAAATTTTTAGTATTTTTTTTCAATTGTAGAAAATTCAATAAAAACAATCTTAGACTCGTGCTACTATGAAAATAAGTTTAACTTTTACTCTGTGCGGGTAAATATTTCTTTAAGAATTTAAAAATTCATTGGACTTAACCCACTTTCAAAAAAAAAAAAATAATTTTTATTTTAGTAGAAGAAACATTTCCTCTTAAAACAAAAAAATGT
This sequence comes from Stomorhina lunata, assembly GCA_933228675.1. Taxonomy (NCBI): domain Eukaryota; kingdom Metazoa; phylum Arthropoda; class Insecta; order Diptera; family Rhiniidae; genus Stomorhina; species Stomorhina lunata. The sequence goes on along the minus strand of OW121742.1, from coordinate 101,656,621 downwards.
ACTGGACATAATCCACTTTCAAAACAAATAAATTTGAAATTTTTATTTTGTTTGAATATTTTTTTCTTTAATCTTAACTTATTACATTAACTAATTTTTTTTGGAATGTGGACTTATTACACTTTCTAAATAAAGTCTTCATATATATATTTTTTTAAATAAAGAAACATATGGGCAAAAATCAAACAGTTTTTATTTCTTTGAAACCGACTTTCCACTCAAATAATTTTTGTAACCTTAGAAGTTCGGAAAATCTAATTACAGATTTTGAACTCGCAAAATTTGAGTTATACTGAGAACAATATTTTAGTAGCGCAAGTTTGCGCAAATTTGTAAAAAACGTTAAAAAATCGATTGAAGCATTCAAATGTTTCTTCATATTTCGTCTCCTTCTGCATTCGTTTAAACATTTGGACCCCGGCCGTTGTTTCACAAAATAGACACCTCAATTTCATCAGTTTTAATACTACTTAATGGCTGTCAAAATTTGAAGCTCGTTTTCCCCACTCTTTATTTTTTTCGCATGCTTAATTCTCTTACCACCAGCTTAACAATAATTTTTTTCAAACTTGTCTCAGTTTCCACAGTCCAATTAATAAATCCTCTAGACTAAAAATATTAAAAATGCACACATTTTATAAAACATAAAAATCTGACAAAGTTTTTCGTTGCCATTTTTGTGCATTATTCTATAAGAACATTATGCTTTAGTGTTTCAAAAATTGTAGCACATATACAAACACAACATAAATTCGCCGACAAATGGAGGAAACACAATGATATTTTTGAAAGAAAAACTTTTACTTTTTTTCTGCGAGTATTTTTTTTTTTTGTTTTCATGGCAGAATAAAGACATAAAAACTGACAAAAATACAGAGCAAACTAGAATAATACTCGTACCACAAATGTCGCCTTTAATTAAAATGTCGTCATGCATATAAAACATGAGGAAGGATTATAGAGCAGAAAACTTCGGAAAAGATTTTTGTATTGTAGAATTTCTTAAATGTTTTGAATACAAATGCTTTGGACTTATTGTATTTCAAAATATTAAATATTATGGGTGTTCCTTTAATCTGCTTAATGTTTTTGATACCTGTTAAACTTCTGAAATTTTTTTACAAAAGTCTTAAGGCTTAATTAATTAAGAGGTAAGTAAATCTTTTAGCAGGATAAACAAATACCTCCTACAGTTAAATTAAAGGGACTTAAGCTAGCTTATACTTTTAGATTACTAAGATTGAAGTTTGATGTGAACGTTTATAAATAGAATCGCATCCGTTTTGAATAAATACATCCTTACCCAAAAGCCAACAGGCCGCTATAGCCTTAACATAAGATCGATATTGAACCATTGAATAATCACGTATGTAGATCTGCCGTAATACAATGGCCAAATCGCTGCACTCGATATCAATCAAAAACTCAGACTATTTATCCTAAAAGTATGCTACACAAATGTTTCTGTAATGTCTTACATTTCGATCGATATAAACTTAGGCGATTCGGCCCATGGAATAATGCTAAATCAATGAATACTGAATCCAGAATCTAAATAAAAGCTTTATAATCACATAATGATGGTAAAGGGCATTACTTTTTTAGTGGATTTAGTGGAATGGAGCTTAATTGATTAGATGGGGTCCTCTTTTTGCACAGACTGATAAAACAGACAATATTATAGTATCGGTCATTAGCGGTCTTACAATTGCTATCTACAACTAGTGTTTGGTGATAAATTTCAAACTAAATCTGTTTTCGGCTATCTCGTCTATTTTCTAAGATAAATAGTGTCTGTTTTGTTTTATATCCATCAAAACAGATTTTTTTGTGCTGTTTTGCTCTATACGACAAATATATGGTGTAAAAATTACAATAATCTATCGTATAGTTTTTTAGAAAAATTAAGTTAAAACTTTGAGATCGATTTTCTCAAAATGCATTTTTGGCGTATAGAGCACATAAACACCCGCACGACGATATGTTATATTTAGTAATCGACGTGATATCCAATTAAGCTACAGCACTAACGAGTGTTTTTTTATTTCTAAGGACATCGGATCGCTCTGCTATATCGTTGGTCTCATGTAGAAAGGTCATAACTCACACTTTTTCAAAATCGTGTTTTTTTTTTGTGATTCCAATTTATTTAACGCAAATACACCTCCTCACTAAAATTTAAGACAATTTTATCAATATTATCAGTTGTTTAAGTAATTTTCTAAAAAGTCCTATCTCATCCAACTTAAAGCTTTAGCATCCAAAGCTTTAAGATACGATAATTATTTCTTATATTTTTCTTTTGTCGACAATATTTTTCGGAAAGAAAACATTCAATATGAAAAGCTTTCCTATAGGTAACTAGTAGAAAGCTATATCTATTAAAGCTTTTAACTAAAAACATTCCAGAATTAAAGCTTTCCAATAAATAACTGCAATTATTTTTCTAAAGTTTTCTTATATAAAGCTTTCGATTTGGAAAGGTTTTCTATTAAAAACTTTCGACATCAAACGATTTCCTACATAAAAAGTTGTCGTCAAAATATTTCAGATAGAACTTCCCTATAGAAAAATTTCTACATAGATAAGTTTAACATCTAAAGCTTACTAAAAAACTGTTTATATTAAAAATTCCTATATAAAACTTTCGATGTCGAAAGGATTTCTATAATAACGAAATATTTCTTCTATAAAACTTTCCTATAGAAAACTTCAAATATTAAAAGATTTTCTATAGTTAACTTTTGCTATAAAAGGCTTTCAACTTAAAACATTTTATATCGAAAGCTTTCCAAATAAATAATTTCTGATGTAAAGCTTCCGATGCCTTAATATGTGATAGCGCATAGACCTAAGGGTATCTTGCGCGCATAGAGAAAGGGACCTAAATGTTAAAACGGTTTTGTTGATAAAGCTTTCCTTATAAAGCTTTGAAAACATAAGAAGTCAAACTTTCAATATCGAAAGCTTTCCTATAGAAAGTAAACTTTTGTGTCAAAAGATTTCCTATAGTCAACTTTGAATATCGAAAGATCCCCTTATAAAGCATTAGCTATTGAAAGATTTCCTATAGAAAACATTCGCTTTCGAAAGCATTTCTGCAGAAAATGTTAGCTTTCCTATAAAAAACATGTGCTATGTCAAGCTTTCCTTAATACAATTTGTTTTTATCACTTCAGAAAAAAGACCTAAGTTTCATTTATGCCCTGAAATAAACTACAATTAGCCCTATCTCAATTTAGTTTTTATATGTTTGAAATTAAAAAAAAAAGTTTTGGGAACCAAATTCGCCCTTTATTTTAATAGTAACCTGCATTAAAATGAAATGAACAATTTGTCAATTTCCTGTAAAGTGTTAAATATGCGAGTTAGGGCCTTTCTACATGAAAACAACGATATCTAAATATACTAAAAGAACGTGTTGAAAAGATTAAATTAATATCGAAGATCTCTTTAACCCTAGAAGGCTAACAGACATAAACCTCCCTGTGACATATCGATACCAAATTCAAATTCCATTTGTTTTTAATCGATCGCAAGAATATATGTATAATCCACTTAGTACAGTTTCAACTCTGTTTTTAAGTTTTATTGCAAAGTTACAAATATTTGAGTTAGGGCATTTCCACGTAAGTAAAGTTATATATGTTGCAAGAAACTAAAAGTGAGTATTACATTTACATATATTATGAATATAATAAAGGCTTCCAAGCTTGAATTTTTGAAAAGTTTTCAATAAAGTTTCATAATTAGAATAAGAGAATATACATTTCTAAAACCTTGACATTTTTTTCTGACCGATTTATGGACATGTCATCTAATGTCTTCTTTTAGAAATTTGTATTAAGCCCTTTTTATCATTTGTAAGTCTTTTTAGCAGTTAATTCTTATATTATAAATAAAATTAGAAACAAGATTTTTAGACCTAATTACTTAATACTTTGATAACCCTTCACAGCCCTTTCTGCCTATTAACTTTCCATTTAAGTTTAGCAAATAATAATTACATTTTTTTTGTCAGCCATTTAAAGCAAAAAAAAAAAAGAATTAATGTCATTAAAACTTTTCTGCTCCAGTATCAGGGAATCAAAGTAAAGTTTTCTGCTTTTATTTTTCTTCCTCCCTTTTTTCGGGATTTCATTTATTAATAAACAGATGTCACAGACATAAGATTTTGGAAAATTCATTAGGATCACATAACGACAACAACGATAATAATTAGAAGACAGAAAAAGGACGAATGTAAAGAGTTTGGCATGTTATTAATTAAGTGTTGTACATTTATTAAAATGTTTTTTTTTGCCGCCCTAAACCGTAGGCTTAGGCCACCTACGGTTTGGGCTGAAAAACACCAACAGAAGGCAAGATATTGTATATATACAACTTAATTAACCAACAAAAAGTTTAAGCTTATTACTGACAAAAAAATGTATCGTATTTCGAAGTTAATAACGCTTTAATTGCCGTTTAAATAGCAGTTGGGAAGAAATACAATGTAATGTGTATATTAGGGCTACCCAAATTTCAATGAAGTAAACGACAAGTTTTAAGTATACCCGAAAAGTATTATTCCAGAAGTCTGCACTATTTATTTATCTCTAAATTAATTTCTAACATTTTTATTGATTCTACAACTTGATACAATACATTCATATTCTTTAATTGTATCGCTGTGTCGAAAGGTCTTTAATGTAAACGTTTAATCAACAAGAAGCAGGTGAGTGAAATTTATTCAATCGAAATAATATTTCATATTTTGATAATTGGGAAAGAACAAAAAAGTGGAGGGTATTCATACCTGGGGCCAAATTACGGCATTCAATATCGATCAAAATCTTAGACATTTTCAAAACATTTGTATAGCATACTTTAAGGATAATCAAAATTAGTTTAAAGATGCACAGCTTACTATATTTTTTTAAGTTATTTCCCAAAAGACGAACAGCAGTAAAAGAGTTTTTATTGAACTATATGTTTTTAAAAACGAATCAGAATGGATACCAAATTTCAATAAACTTTTTGCATTGAAGTAACTTTCAACATCCCTAAAGTATGCTTCACAATATTCGCTTTAAAGTCTGAGTTTTCGATCGATATCGAATGCGGCAATTTGGCCCCTGAATTCGAAAAAATCAATTCCCCCATATAAGCACAGGACAATCTTGTGGATATAAGTAATTCTTCCGTAGATGTATACCTTGAGCTGGACTTTATTTTCTACAATATAAGTTATGGATCATAGGGTGGTTTTTCAACTAAAGCTTTGTTAAAGCAAAGTAATACAAATCTGTAGATCCAATGCTCGATCGAAATTTAACAAAATTCTGAATAATTTGTAGCATACTTTTAGGCTGATCTAAATAATATATAACATATATGGTTTACTATATTCTAACATATCTGTCAAAAGTTCCCTGATAGTAAAAGAATTTAATTTAGATTAAATGTTTTGACAAACAAAGGGATATGTTTATATATAAACTTTTACTGAACTTTTTGCGAAATTAATTATTTTTAAAGTCCTTAAGATATGTTACACAATATTTGCTTGAAAGTCTGAGTCGATATCGAATGCTGCGATTTGGTCTCAGAGTGAACTTAAAAAATTGAAGAAGTGGATGAAAGCAAGTTTTATTACTGGTTATAGTAATTTGAGATATTTATTTGAAAATATTTACTTCTTCTTTGAAAGTTTTGATTTATATTTCTTTTAGAAACCAGAAGAATTGAGAGAAGAAGAACATATAAATGCTATTAAGTGAATATGTTGTTATTCACAGACGAGCAGTTGTGTCTCTAACTTCAGACCACCTGCCATTAATCGTTAGACTAGAGCGATCCAACGATTTTTTCGTCTTTGAACGTCGTACGTACATAAGCCAGAAATAAACAGACCGGAACTGTATCAGATAATTCACCAACCGCCACTTCAGAGATCTCCAACCACCCTCGAACGTGCACGACTTAGAGAGGGAATTTCGCGTAGCCATCAACGCTGCAGCCACTTGCTTATCCCCGCTGGAAGAATACCCGTAGTGAGGTCGCATTTCCCCAGCAGAAACAGTGGAATGAGCTCGATGCGATTGGCAATACCATGCCTGATGATCTTAGGGTCGTCCAGCTGAACTGGATGCCAGCAAGTTGGTAAATGAGGACAAGCGGAAAAGTTGGCTTGATAACTTAAAGACATGAAAGCTTGAGGAGGGAATAAATAAGTTTTAGTCCACTGTTCGATCTCTCTCGAACCCTATGAAAAAGACAACCGGATTGCCATTAAGTTTGTCGATAACATCATATTATCCGAAAGCGTAATAGCGTAGTTTAAGCCGATTATTTATTAAGCATATTGTTTGCAAGCTGCATGATCTCCCAGACACGGACCCACCACAACTTTTTACGCCAGTTGAAGTTGCAAAGTTGCATCTAAGCCTTCAAAGGCCATTGGTCCCGACGAAACTTCCATACTGATGCTAAAACACATAGGCGAAGGGGGCTCGACTTCCCTTTCTGACAGGTGCCCTAAATCTGTCTATGACTAGCCTCGTTATATCCAATGTCTGGAAAGTAGGTAGAGTGATCCCAATCCTAAAACCTGGGAAAGTCGCGAATGAGTGATTATCGTACAGACCCATATCCCTCTTGCCACCAGTCGCGAAGACCAGCCAACTACTAGCAGCTCGCCGCCGAATCTTGTATTTTGAATTCCGCAAAATACACAATACCACCACAACATTAACAGTCACTACTACTAAGATACCACAAGACTTAAACCAGCAGATGTTTTGTGAAAGAATGGACCTCGTGGCGCTTGACTTGTCAAATGCCTTTGACTCATAAGCCATGTCACCTTCTTCCAGGACATCCTACTGTCCTACACAATTCCAAATTTAAAGAGATGATGAGTAAATTTTCTGAATAGTCGTCAGTCGTACGTAGAATTTAGAGACAAGCGCTCAAAACACCGATGGTGTACCAATTCCGACAGTGAACCAATCGAAATCTTAGGAGTCACACTCGACAGGTCTGGTCAGCGTCGATAAGAACTGTTATAGCTGTAATAGGCTGCCTACAAATTACCCTACCACATTATCTTCATAAGGAAACAAATATCCTTCCAGTGAAGGAACACAAAATTATGCTATCTCAGCAGTTCCTTTTGGAATGTTATCGGAGAAATAATGAACTTCATCCATTCATAAAGACCAACTTAGCATTTTCAGGTTATCGCATGAATATTGTATAAGGATGTCGCCCACCGCCCATAGCAAAGTGCGATCGTAATTATTTGTGTACTCTAGTAACACTGAAGTTTGCACGTTTTTCAAGTATCGAATAAAGCATTCAAGTGTCTTGGCTTTCAAAAGCGGTGCAAGACATACTTCACTCCAACTGATCTCCTTAATATCTATACCGCTTATAACCGACCGAAAATGGAATACAACTCTCATGTATGGGCCGGTGCTTCATAGTCTATTTTGGAGCTTCTGGACCGTTTACAAGAGAGGGCGAAGGTGCTTATCGGTGGCAGTAGGGTAGCCAACTCTATTGCCTCATTTAAGCATCGTCGTAATGTGGGTTGCCTTTCACAGTTCTATCGCTACTATAATGGCATGTGCTCAAACGAAGCGATCTTGTTCCTGAAACCCGTATATTTCTTCGTAGTATACGCAACCCAACAGGGGCTCATCCCATTGTAGTCGATTTTCCAGTAGATCGCATGACGTTCTATAGAGAAAACTCGTTTTTTAGCCGCACACCACGAATGTGGAATAAACTTCCTGCATCAGTCTTCCCATCTAATTATGATATCCAAAGGTTTAAATCGAATATCCACAAAGCTTGTGATATGCATCTTAAACGCAACGAATGTGTTTTTGAAGCATATCATAACTGGAGATGAAAAATGGATTGTTTAAAATAACATCAATCAAAAACGATCATGATCAAAGCATGATGAAGCTCCTCATTCTATGAGCGTGGAAAAAAGATATTGCCGGAAAGATGGCGAAAGGTCATCTAACAAAATGGAAATTATAAAATTGATATAAAATCATTCTAAAATTTAAAAAAAATGTGCTTACTTTCTTTTAAAAAATCGCCGGTTTCTTTTGGGGCAATCCAATCTATATATCTGGAGTTTTTCTTCAAAACGTTATTTTTGGATTGTTTGGGCTAGGTGAGAAGGAAATTGATACAAGGAATAAACTCATTGCAATTTTCCGATTTATAATGCTTTTTAATTGGGTAGATATAACTTTTCTCAATTTCCCACAAATTTGAAAAAATCTACGTTTTGAAAAAAACTCCAGATATATAAAAATCAATGCCACTTTTCGTTGTAACTCTATAACTCAAGAACGAGCTCACCTATCCAAACCAAATGTTTAGGCTTTGTTTAGACTATAGTAGATGGTTTATGTGAAGTTTTCTCGAAATCGGTGAAGCGGTTCTTCATTTATCACATTTTTTGGAACAAATTAGTGTTTTCTTTTTTTTTTGAATTTATAAAATCCATGGAAATTTTTTATATTTATAAATATAAATATAAAAAATTTCCATGGATTTTATAAATTCCATTTATATAAATATAAAAAATTTCCATGGATTTTATAAATTCCAAAAAAGATATCATTTTCAGAAATAATAATATCATAATCGAGTGTACCTTTTTTAGGAGACAACTATTACTTTCGAATCTAAAATAATATCATTATCGGAATTGCCTGCCGAGAAAATGATATCGTTATGATATCATTACGATATCGTTTGGTTTTTTGTATAAAATAGTTTACATATATTGTATAAACTCTAAAAATTATCTTCTTCTATATATATATATATATATATCTATATATATATATATATATATATATATATATATATATATATATATATATATATATATAAGTTTGATCGTGTAATGATCTTTAGCAAAGTTTTTGCGCATGAACCGACGAATATTACCAACTAGGTATAACCAAGTTCCGACAGATGGCGCCACTGAAAATTACTCAAATTGAATTTAATCGTGAACTATTAATTTGATCATGCTACGATATTTAGCAAAGTTGAGCCGACGAGGGTTTCTAAGTTGGTATGACAAATTCCCAGAAAATTACTCAAAATTAATTTAATTTAATTTGTGGATTTGATCATGCTATTATCTTTAGCAAAGTTGTTGCGAATTAGACGACATATGGCACTAAATATAAATTAATTGATTCAAAATTAATTGAGTCGTAAATTCTGCATTTGATCGTGCTAAAATCTTTAGAGGCTTCTAATGTCATTCCTTCAAATTTATTTTATTTGTTGACGCAGCAATGCGCGCTGGGTACAGCTAGTATTTTATATAAATTAATATTTTTCTTATACTAAATATACAACTTGGCATCGAGATCGATGGTGTACCAACGATCTGTGTTTGAATTTTGCATAAAATTGCATCGCTTCCAAAAGGTTGCCATAAGACAGGAACGTTACTAAATCTCAAGAATAGGAAGCTGATTTTTGTTTTTCGATGCATACATTTGTTCAGGATGGTTTGAATATTTTTATTTTTATCGAAATTTGATGTCAGGAATGATGCTTGGGATGATATGGGTTAAGGAAAATTTCTTTACATGATGGCATATCATGTTGAACATAAATAAAAAGCATCTGTGTCCTGTATAAAAGTACTTAAATAATTAGATTTTATTAGTTTTCCAATAAATTACGAACAAATTAAATAATCCTAAAATTCTTCGAATTCTAATATTATTAAATTGTAGAAAAGAACGAAAAACTCTCCAAAAATTTCTCAAGGTTTTTTTTATGAACAAACAGAAAAAAAACATAGAAAATAGCATCAGATCCTTTAACAAATAAGTTTGAAATAAAGCACATACTTAATGTTAAATGAGTTAGCAATAATGTTTAATAAATGCTTGTTGAAGAAATATTTATAGATTTTTGTTAAATATTCAAGTATTTAGAAACTCAAACATAAAAAACACTCACACCAAACAAATATACACACACACACACACATATACACTATTCTTTACTTATACAATCATTTATATGTACATATACACAAGCATCCTTTTCATTGCGAATGCCTTGAAACATTGCAAAGGAAATTTTGCTATTTTTTCCAAAACGTTATATATTTTTTTCTTTTTTTATTTATTAACAATAAACTTTTTGTTTTCACATTCAATACCCCAGCATCAATATCATCATGTAGTTTTATATAATATTCGATATTGATTTTTAAAATCATTGAATTTCAGTTGTATTGAACAGTCAGTCAGGCAGTCCTTGAATCTTGTTTACATTGTTTTCGTATTTATACAACAAAAAGAAGAAAGTAAAATATTTACAATGAATATATGTTTCAATAAATGACTGGAGTAATTAATTTCTTGGTTAAATTGAAATTTACTATTAATGAAAAAAGAGGTAAAATCACTTTTAAGAATTTCTTTTCGGTAATAAATTTTAAATTAAAAATTTTACTTGTGTTGTGAAATTTACAAAATGTTTTTTGTAAAAGCATTCGTATACATTTTATTTTACTCATTACTCCCATATTTATTCTGCTTTTCTGTAGCTTAATTGCAGTTGAAGGAAGTATTTTTGATTTATCATTAATACTGACACGTTTGCGTGTAAACTCGAATAAAATAAATAAACAAAATGTGCGAGTTCTGACCATTTATGGATTAAGTTTTAAAAAATATTGAACAAATTTAACCACAACAATTGTTTTAATCAACGATAAAATATCAGAAGCTGTTATCCTTTTGTGTATGTATATAAAAATTGACTTCTGAAACACACCCTAAATATGAAGTTGTTTAATTTAGAGGAACCATAATGAAAAACTCTAACCTAGAAACTTTCTGTCCAGATAAAAGTATTATTTTCGATTTTTATTTGGAATACCCAACAAACCCCAGATATATAGCCATGCAACTGCAATTAATAGAGCAGGGGCCTAATTACGGCATTCGATATCGATCGAAATCCAAGATATTTTCAAAACATTTATATAGCATACTTTAAGGATTACGGCATTTGATATCGATCGAAATCAAAGATATTTTCAAAACATTTATATAGCATAGTTTACTATATTTTTTTGAAGTTATTTGCCAAAAGATGAACAATAGTAAAAGAGTTTTAATTGAGTAATATATATTTTCAAAAACAAATCTAAATGGATACCAAATTTCAATAAACTTTTTGCATCGAAGTAACTTTAAACATCCCTAAAGTATACTTTACAATATTCGCTTAAAAGTCTGAGTTTTCGATCGATATCGAATGCGGTAATTTGGCCTCAGATCTTGATCAGAATATATTTATTAAAAAATCTATAACCTGCAGACTTAACCAAGTCTTGAAATATTTATTGTCCAGTATCCTTATAGAATGGATTTGAGATTCAGTGGCTTAGTTGATAAGCATGTGAAATACTAAGCACAACATATAATATTCAGTCTGGATTCGAGCACCGGCCACAGCAATATCAATTTCTGCGATTTTTAAATTCTATCAAATTTTAAATTACCACAGCATTCATCTGTCTGTCTGTCTGTGTCTGTCTGTGTCTGTCTGTCTCTGTCTGTGTCTGTTTGTGTCTGTCTGTGTCTGTCTGTGTCTGTCTGTGTCTGTCTGTGTCTGTCTGTGTCTGTCTGTGTCTGTCTGTCTCTGTCTGTGTCTGTCTGTGTCTGTCTGTGTCTGTCTGTGTCTGTCTGTGTCTGTCTGTGTCTGTCTGTGTCTGTCTGTGTCTGTCTGTGTCTGTCTGTGTCTGTCTGTGTCTGTCTGTGTCTGTCTGTGTCTGTCTGTGTCTGTCTGTGTCTGTCTGTGTCTGTCTGTGTCTGTCTGTGTCTGTCTGTGTCTGTCTGTGTCTGTCTGTGTCTGTCTGTGTCTGTCTGTGTCTGTCTGTGTCTGTCTGTGTCTGTCTGTGTCTGTCTGTGTCTGTCTGTGTCTGTCTGTGTCTGTCTGTGTCTGTCTGTGTCTGTCTGTGTCTGTCTGTGTCTGTCTGTGTCTGTCTGTGTCTGTCTGTGTCTGTCTGTGTCTGTCTGTGTCTGTCTGTGTCTGTCTGTGTCTGTCTGTGTCTGTCTGTGTCTGTCTGTGTCTGTCTGTGTCTGTCTGTGTCTGTCT
>OW121742.1:101459465-101639465 GCA_933228675.1 Stomorhina lunata | reverse complement strand
AATGCGGTAATTAGGGCCCAGAGCAGGTGGAATTCCGTCCTCCAAGCTAAAAAAAAAATACTTTTACTTTGTATTATCTATTTACTACAAAATCTTAAGTATTTTTATTTTTCAAAATTGGATATGCTTAACCCTTTCATGTCCGGGTCGAAAGTCAAAATTTGAATTTTTACTTTTAGTGGTAAAATCACGATTTGATGAATTTTGTAGCGAGTTTTGATAAAAGTGCTCAAAATTACTTGTTTTATATCAAGATCAAATAATTTGTTATGATTTTAAAGTCTTTTTTTGAACAAAATCATCAAATAATGTAGTTCTTTAGAAGAGTCTAGACATTAAGGACCAATAATTGTTTTCAAGAAAAAGTTATATTACGTGTTATAAAAAATGTATTGAAATGTTCTTAATGTTCTAAACGAAAAGTGATAAAATGTTTCATCAAACTCAATAGCTATAGCGCAAAATACAGTTCCACAGTTTTAAACTTGATGTCGATTTTATTAAGATACAGAATCTCGGTTTAGTCTGCAGAAGAAAATAACTTTACCTTGTATATAGTTTAGGAGTTATCAGGAAATCAAAAAAGCTTTACAATAGCTCTACAGTGTTTTCTTTTTTCTTTGGACAAAAACTAAGTTGGTTCGGTTTTGCTCGGGGCTCCAACGATAACCATGTGGAAGGTGAAAGCCTCTTCTGGGCAAACAAAATTCACCGAAATTTACCGATCGTAGAAGAAAGTTCAAAATTTTCTAAAAAAAACTCATGTAAATTGTTATGCATAATTGAAGCAAAAGTGTTGCAGTCATTTAGGCGTAACATTTTAAATAAATTGTAACATTTTAAATAAAAATTAGTACAGCTCTTTTTTTTGGGTCAACCAATAGATATGTGCCTTATTTGATTAAATTCTGTTGAGAATTGCGGGTTATATTGAGAAGAAAAATAAGTGAAAAAATGGAGATAAAAAATTGAAAAGGGTGGTCTAATTTCAACCAAAATTAATAGAGCTCCTTTCTGAATTTATGAATAGACGTGTGTTAAACTTCATCAAATTCTGTTGAGAATTCCGACTTGTACATTAAAAAGAAAAATTTGTGAAAAAATGGGGGTCCAAGGCAGGTACCCCAAGGAGACTACGAATTTCAATCAAAATTAGTAAATCTCTTTTCTGAATTAATTAGTAGATATGTGTAGAATTTCACCAAATTCTGTTTAGAATTGCGACTAGTACATTGAGAAAAGATATAGATAAAAAAATGGGGGCCCAAGGCAGTTGGGGTACCTGCCTTGGGCCCCCATTTTTGTCAATGGAATTCGAAAAGTTTTGAAAATTTTCTTACCTATATAAAATAGAACAAGTGTACAAAATTTTATTGTTGTGGGGTCACCCCTTCCATTTTTTGCACTTCGATGTTTGAAGAAATACAAATGTTTAAATTATGACCAAAAAATTAAACTATAGCGAAACGGTTCAGATTTTGACCTCAACTTTTTTGAAAAAATAATCAAAATTTGCAATATCTATTGAATACAATTAAAAAAAATGGAAATGAACTTTTAAAACTGACCATAAAGTCAGTTATATTTTATTAAGATTAATCTTTTTAGCACTTGAAAGTTTTCAAATGGTATATAATAAATATCTTACTTATCATTTCTTTTTCAAAAGTAAAATTTTCTATTTCATATCCAGGGTCACAAAATTCCGGGGATAAAATGTAATAACTCCAAAACTATTACATGAGTTTTTGGATTTTATGACTTTGGAGAAAGCTATTTCAGCTCTGTTTTAGATTATTTTATCTTTTCTTGTAAATAAAAATCTTTATTAGTGGGAATTTAGCTAAAAAGAAAAACACTCCCGGTATTTCCTTTACAAATGAGTCCACGGCTTTCTTTGATGAATTCGACTCTGGTTATTACTTTAGCTAGGAGTTGAGGAGCTAACTAGTCAGGAGAAGATTTCAGGACTTTTTTCGATTAAGTACTTTTAAATCAATCAAAATTTAATTTTTGGTGTTACCCTAGTAAACACCTGGTCATGTAATTTAGTACTTATCGCGTCGGTCTTATATAGTGTAATATAATATCTTCATCGCTTGTTTAAATTTTTCAAAACAATTATTGGTTTTCCATTTCTGAAATTATATATTTTTGTTATTTGAAATGTTGAGGTATGTACATTAGGGTGACAGGAAATTTTGTTTTCTTTGATTTCAAAAGTTTTTTTACGGAATATTATGACACTAGGTCTAAAAGTTTAGTTCTGAAAATTTGAGCCAAATCGGACAACGTTTTGTGGGCGTGCATCAGGTCTAAAGTCTAAGAGCCCATTTGTATGGTGAAAAATGGGTTATTTTTTTTATTTTAAAAAAACTCCAACCAAAAATAAACGATTTTTACAAGAAAAGATATTGGATTATTAAAAAAACTAACACAGCTTTATTTAAAATAAACAAAAACTATTCAATACTAAGGAATCATTTAATGATAAAGTACCTGGTTGACCGAGCCTTGCTCGGAGCTTTATGATAAGCATTTTGAGGCAAATTTTAAAGTTTTTATATATTTTATTTTATAAAGTACTAAAATGATTATAGAGGAAAGACATTGTACAAATATTCAGTTAGTTTTGAATTATTTTATTTATTTTGTCAGACTAACGCATAGTTTGCATAGTTTACAGTTTAACTCATTTTAATAATTTTGGAAATTGGTCATACCAACAGAAACCTCCGTCGACTCATGCGCAACAACTTTGCTAAAGATTATAGCTTGATCAAATGCACAGTTTGCGATTTAATTCATTTTTAGCAGTTTTCAGTGGCGCCACCTGAAGTTATTCATAACAACTAAGAAACCTTCGTCTGCTTATGCGTAACAACTTTTCTTATGATTATAACATGAACAAATGCACAGTTTACGATTTAATTCACTTTCAGCTTACGATTAAATTGACTTTGAGTAAATTTCAATGGCGCCACCTATCGAAATTTCTTCATACCAACTAAGAAACCTTCGTCGGCTTATGTGCAACAACTTTGCTAAAGATTGTGGCATGATTAAATGTACAGCTTACGATTGAATTGACTTTGAGTAACTTTCAGTAGCGCCACCTGTCGAAAATTATTCAAAACAACTAAAAAGCCTTCACCGGCTCATGCGCTACAACTTTGCTAAAGATTATAGCATGATCAGATGTACAGTTTACGATTTAATAAATTTTTAGTCATTTTCAGTGGCGGCATCTGTCGGAAATTAGTCTTATCAACTTACGATTTAATCAATTTTTAGTCATTTTCAGTGGCTGCATCTGTCGGGAATTAGTCTTATCAACTTAAAAACCTTCGCCGGCTTATCCGCAACATCTTCGCTAAAGAGCATAACATGATCAAATTCACAGTTTACTATTCTATAAAGAACATACATACAGACAAACATTAATTTGTTTAAAAGGTATAACATTACTAATTATTTCCTCTTTTTATCCCCTAATTTCAAAAGGTTCGATATGCATATTTGGTACTTCTTTGGTACCAATTGAATTCGGTACATTTAATTAAAACGCATATTACTTTTTGAGATGTTAAGTTATCATTTTATCCCTTTTTTACCCATTTTGGCCCCAAAATCAAAAAAGTACCAAATACTTGTTTAATGTTTCTTTCACATCTATTGATGGCAGTACAAAGTTTCTTTCTATATTCTTAAGTTTAAAATATAAGGGTGGGTTAAAAAGGTACCAAAAAAGACTATTTTCACCCTTTTTTACCCTATATACCTATTTTTTTTGAAGATATAGCGTTTTCGATTTTTTCCCCTTTTTATATATATATATATATATATATATATATATATATATATATATATATATATATATATATATATATATATATATAGATATAAATATATATATATATATATACATACATACAATTATTGCTCGTTTAAGAATATAAGATTATATCTAACTTTGAAATTTTTTTATTTACAACATCAAATTTTTGGTGCATATCCTTAGGCGCGTTTTCATGG
Organism: Stomorhina lunata; assembly: GCA_933228675.1. NCBI lineage: Eukaryota > Metazoa > Arthropoda > Insecta > Diptera > Rhiniidae > Stomorhina > Stomorhina lunata. The sequence continues at coordinate 101,635,430 of OW121742.1, read as the reverse complement.
ACATGAATTTTCAGGGGAAAATGGAATAACTCCAAGACTACTTCGTGGATTTTGGTTGTTATTTTTTTTGAAATAAAGCTGTATTAGTTTTATTTAATATTCCATTTGGTTGAAATTTCTCAAAAATAAAAAATAACTAATTTTTTACCATACAAATGGGCTCTTAAACGTTGGCTCTTAGAACAATATCCGATTTGGCTCAAATTTTCAGAACTAAACTTTTAGACCTATTGTAACAATATTCTGTTGAAAAAGTTATCTAGTTCGAAAAAACATTTTCTTTCATTCAAAAAATTGTCACCCTAATGTACATCGTCATGCTCATGTTTCTGCATACTCCCATTTTTTGTTTAACTAACAATTCCATAAGCTCATAAATTAAATTGTATTCGTGTTATTGTATTGGCCTATAAATACCCAACAGTTAAAAATATTTAAAGAAATGAAATGTATATTAAGTTCATAATAAACATATAGAGGCTTTAGAGATCCAAATATTTCAAACTGCAGGAAATTTAAATTTTCTCATGTATTATAGAAAAGCAGGGGCTGGAATTACTTCACATAAATGAAAGAATCATTGACATTTCAATGGGTGTTTTTGAATATCTGTTAAATTTTCTTCTGTGTCATTTGAATTCGAACACAATATGATAATTTATGTTTAGTAAAGCAATTTTATTTATAGTTTGAACCAGAAAAATGGTAGTTATAAATAGTTCGTATTTAATACCAAGCATTAGAGTACACTTGAAGAAAAACAGGTGACAAATGCGTAAAATAGCCACCGTTCGACTTATGAAATCTGAACTATGTTTTATAAATTTATTCGAAAACATCTCTGGGACGATATGGGTAAAACAATTTTATTTTATTCAAAATGTGATATATATGTATTAAGTAAAATAAAATTGTTTAACCCATATTGTCCCACTGATTGTTTCTGTTTTGTATGGCAATGCTTGTATATGTCTACAAGCATTGCCATACAAGCACTAACAACATACAATTTCGTAATAACTTGTGAATTAAACAAATTCAAAAAGAATTTTATCACTATTTGCTTAAAAGAAGACAAAAAATGCAACAATCAAATTCAATAAAATTCTTTATAAAACCACAAAGTATTGAAAATACTTTAAATCTAAGTGAATTTTTGTTTATTTAATTAAAATAAACTATTTATTCTGGTATTCGATAAATATTTAGAGTTTATATAAAATTATTGAGCACAACATTTATATAAGTATTTTGATATGCATAACAAAATCGATTTAATTATGTTCTTATCAATTGAAATTTTAAAATTATTACCTTTAAAGCAAAAAATATTGTATAATTAAAAAGTAGTTTCTTTTCAAAAATTTAAAAAATTTGCTTATGTTTTAAAATTTGAATAAAACTTAATTGTCCATTTTAGATTTATTAAAATAATATTTATTAGAGTTTTTATTCTTTTAATTAAAATTTATTAAGTCTTTATTATTTACCATTAAATTGGAAAACCAAATAAACAAAAACTTTTCTATACAAGCCATTAATTTCAAGCACAAAAGAATTACTTTCCAGACAAAAAATAACAGGTTTAATTTTCTTTATAATCTCCATTATTATCATAAACATTAATATTTATTTCAAATCGAATTTATGGCTTTTCATTCATTTCAAATGAATCCTTAACAAAAATAATAGCTTCAGTTATATTTATTGTAAACCCTGTATTACAAACATACTTAACGTAATTTTTCTTAAAAAAAAACTCACAACGAAACTTTTTCTAAAGAAAAACTTACTTAACGAAACTTTTTCTAAAGAAAAACTTACTTAACGAAACTTTTTCTAAAGAAAAACTTACTTAACGAAACTTTTTCTAAAGAAAAACTTACTTAACGAAACTATTTCTAAAGAAAAACTTACTTAACGAAACTTTTTCTAAAGAAAAACTTACTTAACGAAACTTTTTCTGAAGAAAAACTTACTTAACGAAACTTTTCCTAAAGAGAAACTTACTTAATGAAACTTTTTCTAAAGAAAAACTTACTTAACGAAACTTTTTCTAAAGAAAAACAAACTTAACAAAACTTTTTCTAAAGAAAAACTAACTTAACGAAACTTTTTCTATAGAAAAACTTACTTAACGGAACTTTTTCTAAAGAAAAACTTACGTAACGAGACTTTTTCTAAAGAAAAACTTACGTAACGAATCTTTTTCAATAGAAAAACTTACTTAACGAAACTTTTTCTATAGAAAAACTTACTAAGCGAATCTTTTTCCATAGAAAAACTTACTTAACGAAACTTTTTCCATAGAAAAACTTACTTAACGAAACATTTTCTATAGAAAAACTTACTTAACGAAACTTTTTCAACAGAAAAACTAACTTAACGAAACCTTTTCTATAGAAAAACTAATTTAACGAAACTTTTTCTATAGAAAAACTAACTTAACGAATCTTTTTCTATAGAAAAATTAACTTAACGAAACCTTTTCTATAGAAAAACTCACTAAACGAAACTTTTTCTATAGAAAATCTTTCTTAACGAAACGTTTTCTATAGAAAATCTTTCTTAACGAAACGTTTTCAATAGAAAATCTTTCTTAACGAAACTTTTTCTATAGAAAATCTTTCTTAACGAAACTTTTTCTATAGAAAATCTTTCTTAACGAAAATTTTTCTATAGAAAATCTTTCTTAAAGAAACTTTTTCTATAGAAAATCTTTCTTAACGAATCTTTTTCTATAGAAAATCGTTCTCAACGAAACTTTTTCTATAGAAAATCGTTATCAACGAAACTTTTTCTATAGAAAATCTTTCTTAACGAAACTTTTTCTATAGAAAAACTTTCATAACGAAACTTTTTCTATAGAAAATCTTTCTTAACGAAACTTTTTCTATAGAAAATCTTTCTTAACGAAACTTTTTCTATAGAAAATCTTTCTGAACAAAACTTTTTCTACAGAAAATCTTTCTTAACAAAACTTTTTCTACAGAAAATCTTTCTTAACAAAACTTTTTCTACAGAAAATCTTTCTTAACGAAACTTTTTCTATAGAAAATCTTTCTTAACGAAACTTTTTCTATAGAAAATCTTTCTTAACGAAACTTTTTCTATAGAAAATCTTTCTTAACGAAACTTTTTCTATAGAAAATCTTTCTTAACGAAACTTTTTCTATAGAAAATCTTTCTTAACGAAACTTTTTCTATAGAAAATCTTTCTTAACAAAACTTTTTCTATAGAAAATCTTTCTTAACGAAACTTTTTCTATAGAAAATCTTTCTTAACGAAACTTTTTCTATAGAAAATCTTTCTTAACGAAACTTTTTCTATAGAAAATCTTTCTTAACGAAACTTTTTCTATAGAAAATCTTTCTTAACGAAACTTTTTCTATAGAAAATCTTTCTTAACGAAACTTTTTCTATAGAAAATATTTCTTAACGAAACTTTTTCTAAAGAAAATCTTTCTTAACGAAACTTTTTCTAAAGAAAATCTTTCTTAACGAAACTTTTTCTATAGAAAATCTTTCTTAACGAAACTTTTTCTATAGAAAATCTTTCTTAACGAAACTTTTTCTATAGAAAATCTTTCTTAACGAAACTTTTTCTGTAGAAAATCTTTCTTAACGAAACTTTTTCTATAGAAAATCTTTCTTAACGAAACTTTTTCTATAGAAAATCTTTCTTAACGAAACTTTTTCTATAGAAAATCTTTCTTAACGAAACTTTTTCTATAGAAAATCTTTCTTAACGAAACTTTTTCTATAGAAAATCATTCTTAACGAAACTTTTTCTGTAGAAAATCTTTCTTAACGAAACTTTTTCTGTAGAAAATCTTTCTTAACGAAACTTTTTCTATAGAAAATCTTTCTTAACGAAACTTTTTCTATAGAAAATCTTTCTTAACGAAACTTTTTCTATAGAAAATCTTTCTTAACGAAACTTTTTCTATTGAAAGTCTTTCTTAACGTAACTTTTTCTATAGAAAATCTTTCTTAACGAAACTTTTTCTAAAAAAAAATATGATTTTCTTATTGTAGCTTAATTGATGCTCCACCCTGTATAACATCAATATTATATACCCAGGTTTGTTGTATTGTATTATTTCACATAAAATTTCACTTTCAAAGTCCATAAAAAATCTATATTTTATATAAATTTCATGGATAGTTTTTTAATACTGATAATATTTTTTCCCGGGCAAATAAAACACAACATTCGTACCTTCGATTAATGTACAAATTGTGTCTAGAACTGAAATTGATAGTCATAGCCCGTTCCGTCGCTATATGTTTTATTTTCTGTAAAATATATTTAGGGTTTTTATTATTTATTACTTTTGTTTCGTTGTTACTTTTGTATATTTTATTTTATTCAGTTTTCGGTTTTAGTATTGTTTTGCCAAATGATTTAACAAAATAATAATTTCCGCAAATTAGACACATTGTTAGTTGTTATTTGTTGAATCCTAAAAAAGTCAGGAAAGACAAGAAAATAATATAAAAAAGTCACAAAATAAAAAAATAAAACAAATTTGCTTAAATAAAGATGTATCTCTTGGTTGGTCCAAATTTTCTTTGTAAAAAAAATATTAAAAGAAGCAAACAAGCAGAAATGAAAACAATGTCTAAAGGTTGGCAATGAAATTGAATAATATCTCAAAAGAATTATTTAGAGAACAATGGTCCAGCATTTGTATAAAATATATAATATTTATATTAGGGGGATACTCAAATATGATGTTATAAAAAATTCAAAATTTTTCCATTTCTGCCACCAAATCAACAAGTTAGTATAAGAATCAGCCAACATCATTATTTTACTACATGATATTTCCAATAACTTAAAAATCGTTTATTAGATATAGGATAAATGTTTTATTTGTATCTAGTTTGAGAGATTTCACGGTGTTACAAATCAGCAAGTATTGCAAAAACGAGGCAAGTGACCAAGGGGGAGCTATAGGTCTAGGTGAGGACATACAAAAAACATTTTTAAACCATCTCGAAACAAGTGAAAAATTTCAAGATATTCGGAAAAACTGACCTAATTTGACAAAGAAAAAAATTAGTAATCTTTTAAATTCGAATTTTTTTTTATACAGTTTTTAAATAAGAAGTAGGAAATTTTTGAAAAACTTCTTATAAAAATATGAAATTTTTAAAAATTTTCTTCAAAAAATAAAAAAATGTTTGAATAATTTCTTACAAATATTAGAAATTTTTGAAAATTTCTCATAAAAATAAGAAATTTTTGAAAAATTTCTTAGAAAAGTATGAAATTTTTTGTAAAATTTCTTATAAAAATAAGAAATTTTTGTAAAATTTCTTATAAAAATAAGAAATTTTTTAAAAATTTCTTATAAAAATAAGAAATTTTTTAAAAAATTCTTATAAAAATAAGAAATTTTGAAAATTTTTTTACAATAGTAAGAAATATTTTTAAAGTTTCTTAAAAAATAAGAAATTTTTAAAAAATTTCTTATAAAAATAAGAAATTTTTGAAAAATTTCTTATAAAAATAAGAAATTTTTGAAAAATTTCTTATAAAAATAAAAAATTTTTTAAAAAATTCTTATAAAAATAAGAAATTTTGAAAAATTTTTTACAAAAGTAAGAAATATTTTTAAAGTTTCTTAAAAAAATAAGAAATTTTTAAAAAATTTCTTATAAAAATAAAAAAATTTTGAAAAATTTCTTATAAAAATAAGAAATTTTTGAAAAATTTCTTATAAAAATAAGAAATTTTTGAAAAATTTCTTATAAAAATAAGAAATTTTTGAAAAATTTCTTATAAAAATAAGAAATTTTTTAAAAATTTCTTATAAAAATAAGAAATTTTTGAAAAATTTCTTATAAAAATAAGAAATTTTTAAAAAATTTCTTATAAAAATAAGAAATTTTTGAAAAATTTCTTATAAAAATAAGAAATTTCTGAAAAATTTCTTATAAAAATAAGAAATTTTTGTAGAATTTCTTATAAAAATAAGAAATTTTTGAAAAATTTCTTATAAAAATAAGAAATTTTTGTAAAATTTTTTACAAAATTAAGAAATCTTTGAAAAATTTCTTATAAAAATATGAAATTTTTGTAAAATTTCTTATAAAAATATGAAATTTTTGTAAAATTTCTTATAGAAATAAGAAATTTTTGTAAAATTTCTTATAAAAATAAGAAATTTTTTAAAAATTTCTTATAAAAATAAGAAATTTTAAAAAAAATTCTTATAAAAATAAGAAATTTTAAAAAAAATTCTTATAAAAATAAGAAATTTTGAAAATTTTTTTACAAAAGTAAGAAATATCTTTAAAGTTTCTTAAAAAATAAGAAATTTTTTAAAAATTTCTTATAAAAATAAGAAATTTTTGAAAAATGTCTTATAAAAATAAGAAATTTTTGAAAAATTTCTTATAAAAATAAGAAATTTTTGAAAAATTTCTTATAAAAATAAGAAATTTTTGAAAAATTTCTTATAAAAATAAGGAATTTTTGAAAAATAAGAAATTTTTTAAAAAATTCTTATAAAAATAAGAAATTTTGAAGAATTTTTTACAAAAGTAAGAAATATTTTTAAAGTTTCTTAAAAAAATAAGAAATTTTTAAAAAATTTCTTATAAAAATAAAAAAAATTTTTGAAAAATTTCTTATAAAAATAAGAAATTTTTGAAAAATTTCTTATAAAAATAAGAAATTTTTGAAAAATTTCTTATAAAAATAAGAAATTTTTGAAAAATTTCTTATAAAAATAAGAAATTTTTGAAAAATTTCTTATAAAAATAAGAAATTTTTGAAAAATTTCTTATAAAAATAAGAAATTTTTGAAAAATTTCTTATAAAAATAAGAAATTTTTGAAAAATTTCTTATAAAAATAAGAAATTTTTGAAAAATTTCTTATAAAAATAAGAAATTTTTGAAAAATTTCTTAAAAAATAAGAAATTTTTGAAAAATTTCTTATAAAAATAAGAAATTTTTGAAAAATTTCTTATTAAAATAAGAAATTTTTGAAAATTTTCTTATAAAAATAAGAAATTTTTGAAAAATTTCTTATAAAAATAAGAAATTTTTTAAAAATTTCTTATAAAAATAAGAAATTTTTGAAAAATTTCTTATAAAAATAAGAAATTTTTAAAAAATTTCTTATAAAAATAAGAAATTTTTGAAAAATTTCTTATAAAAATAAGAAATTTCTGAAAAATTTCTTATAAAAATAAGAAATTTTTGTAAAATTTCTTATAAAAATAAGAAATTTTTGAAAAATTTCTTATAAAAATAAGAAATTTTTGTAAAATTTTTTACAAAATTAAGAAATCTTTGAAAAATTTCTTATAAAAATATGAAATTTTTGTAAAATTTCTTATAAAAATATGAAATTTTTGTAAAATTTCTTATAGAAATAAGAAATTTTTGTAAAATTTCTTATAAAAATAAGAAATTTTTTAAAAATTTCTTATAAAAATAAGAAATTTTAAAAAAAATTCTTATAAAAATAAGAAATTTTGAAAATTTTTTTACAAAAGTAAGAAATATCTTTAAAGTTTCTTAAAAAATAAGAAATTTTTAAAAAATTTCTTATAAAAATAAGAAATTTTTGAAAAATTTCTTATAAAAATAAGAAATTTTTGAAAAATTTCTTATAAAAATAAGAAATTTTTGAAAAATTTCTTATAAAAATAAGAAATTTTTGAAAAATTTCTTATAAAAATAAGAAATTTTTGAAAAATAAGAAATTTTTTAAAAAATTCTTATAAAAATAAGAAATTTTGAAGAATTTTTTACAAAAGTAAGAAATATTTTTAAAGTTTCTTAAAAAAATAAGAAATTTTTAAAAAATTTCTTATAAAAATAAAAAAAATTTTGAAAAATTTCTTATAAAAATAAGAAATTTTTGAAAAATTTCTTATAAAAATAAGAAATTGTTGAAAAATTTCTTATAAAAATAAGAAATTTTTGAAAAATTTCTTATAAAAATAAGAAATTTTTGAAAAATTTCTTATAAAAATAAGAAACTTTTGAAAAATTTCTTATAAAAATAAGACATTTTTAAAATTTTTTTTATAAAAATAAGAAATTTTTGAAAAATTTCTTATAAAAATAAAAAATTTTTGAAAAATTTCTTATAAAAATAAAAAATTTTTGAAAAAATTCTTATAAAAATAAGAAATTTTTGAAAGAGAGTGTTATTTAATTTAAACATATTTTGAATATCTCCAAATTCTGCAAAACAAGTATCACCCTAATATATTTATTAGTAAGAATGTAGCTCATTTTTTATTACCTTTATTTCTACAACTTTCCCCTTTGATAAATACGTTAAAAAAAAACAGCAAAATGTATAATAAAATATAAGTTTTTTTATTTTTCGAAAAAAGAAATATTGCTAACAATAGCATTAATTCTGTCATATACCGGAAAAAACAGAATAACAAAATATTTGCAATATTTACAAATCAGCATATACGTAACTATTGAAAGCCTTGCCTTTATAAATGTAACTAAATATGTTTAAGTATTTGTTACTAACACAGGGAATGAGCCGATTCGAACAAAATCATTTGGCTCCAAAATTCACTTTCTACTTATGCACATAAATACATACGATGATATGAAAAATTCTATAAGTAAAAAAGAGGTGTTGACCACCATTGACTGTCCGCGCTTTTAAAGATTTTTTTTCAAATTCATTTAAGCATACCCTCCAGTTTTTTATACCCACCATCAAAAAGAATGGGGGGTATATTGAGATTGTCATTCCGTTTGTAATTTCCTTAATATTGGCTCCAAAATCAAAAACGATATATATTAAGGATTCAGAATATATATCGTTTTTGATTTTGAAATTCTAAGACGATTGAGCTATGTCCATCTGTCTGTCTGTTCGTCTGTCTGTCTGTTGAAATCACGATAACGTCTAAACAAAAAGAGAAATTTTGGAATTGAGATTGGGCAAAATCGGTTAGCATTTGACCATAGCTCTCGTATAACCTCGTCCAGGCTAATCGCTTATTTGCTAATAAATGACAAATTATAACAGTTATGATGACAAAATTTGGTATCTAGAAATTTTACATAATTTTACTAGGCAGTATATAAAATTTAATCGAAATCGGTTCACATTTAGCCATAGCTCCCATATAAAAAACTTACGAAAACAGCCTAAATTTCACCTCAAATACACTTAAATGCCAATAAATCACAAAGTATAACACATATAACCACTAAATTTGGCACACGAAAGTCTTATGTCAATGCGAGCCAGTGTGCAAAATTTTGTCACAATCAGTCACCATTTGACCATAGCTCCCATATAAAAAACTTATGGAAACACAAAAATACATAAAGAAAATGTTGTTTATGTCCGTCTGTCCGTCAGATAAAAGCACGATAGCGCCTTAACGAAAAGAGCTAGAGGGACAAAATTTTACAAAAGTATTTTGGATATCTTGAAAAAGATGTGTATTGAAAATGGATAAAATCGGTTCAAATTTAGTTAGAGTGCTGTTAAATTAAATGCATTTGTAACAGCTATGACGATTAAATTTAAAATAGTGAAGTTTTATGCAATTTTTGATCAGTTTATCAAATTTTATAGGAATCAGTCCATATTTGACATTAGCTTTCATGTGAAAAACACTCACGGAAACCAAAAATTTTAGCAAAGGCCAGTTAAAAGCTATTAAATTAGAAACTATGATAGCTATGGCCACTAAATTTTGCAAGATAAAGCTCTCTAAAAAAAAAAAATTTTGTTACAATCGGTCAACATTTGGCTATAATTCTTATATATATAACATCCCCTTTTTATATCTACAATCAAAAAGATTTGGAGGTACATTCATTATATTAAGATTGCACCTATGAAATTATATAGACATCAATCAATGTTCAGCCCAGACTTTAGATGTGATGAATGCATTAGGAACTCATAACGAAATATATGGACCTGCCGTATTACTATTAACGTGTTTATCCTAACTATATATTAATCACAACGAAAAGTATTTAACAACTTATTAACATAAAACTATACCCGGTTATGAGACCGAATTTTGATCAAAGTAAATACTGGGGAAACCACTAAAATATTTTTAAATGTTAAACTATAAAGCTACGGCAACCGAATTTAGTCCAAAGGTTTTGCCAACAATTAAGGAGATATTAAGACTTAAAAAATGTTATATTGGGTGTTAAAGAAGAGGTATTGAAATGTGCTTAATGTTTTAAAACGAAAAGTAATGAAATTTGTTATCAAACTCACTAGGATATGCATTGAATATAGTTTCACAGCATTAGTACTAATATGGCATATAGTTTAGGAGATATAAACAAAAAAAAAGCTCTACAAGATTGAGTGTTTTCGTTTTTTAGGATAAAAACTAAGTTGGCTCGGTTTTGTTTGGTGTTCCCACCATAACCACGTGAAAGGCGAAAGATTTGTCTTTAGATTAAGCAAAAAAATTCACCAAAATTTACCGATCGTAGAACAAAGCTCAAAATTTCTGAAAAAAAAACACCTAAATTTTTACGCCGTTTCGGCTTTACTTTTGAATCAAATTTCATTTATGATTTCATTTAAATAATAGATGCGTGCAGAATTTCATCAAATTCTGGGGAAAATTGCGGCCTCAATGTTGAGAAGAATAAAACCTAAAGAAAATGGGAATCCAAAATATTTGGACTAAATTCGGTTGCACCAGCTTTGTAGTTCTACACTTAAAAATATCTAAGTGGTTTCCCCAGTATTTACTTTGCACAAAGTTTAATCTCATAACCGGATATAGTTAAGCATTAATAATCTATTAATCTTTTCGTTTAGCTTAATATTTAGTATCGATAGACATGATGATAGTAATACGACAGGTCCATATATTTTGTTAATGCATATACCGTATATGAAGTCTGGACATTGATCGATAGCTATCTAATTTCTTTAGTGCAATCTTCATATACTGAATGTACCTCCAAATCTTTTTGATTGTAGATGGTAATGTTCTATATAAGAACTATACCAAATGTTGACCGATTATAACAAAATTTTACACACTGGCTGGTATTTACATTGAGCTCATTTTTTGCAAAATTTAAAGGCCATAGCTGTCAAGGTTTCTAATTTAATAGTTTTTAACTGGCCATTACTACATATTTTTGTTGGTTTCCGGAAGTGTTTTTAGTATAAAAGCTATAGTAGAATATGGACCGATTCCTATAAAATTAGATATACTGACTAATAGTCGTATAAAACTTTCCTATTCTAAATTTACTAGTCATAGCTATAACAATTGTATTCAATTTATCAGCATTAATTTTTTTCTCGGGGCGGAGTTAAATGGGAGCTCTAACTAAATATGAACCGATTTCGCCCATTTTCAGTACACAACTTTTTCATGATATTGGAAATACTTCTGTGAAATTTTGATGTTCTAATTCTTTTCTTTAAGTCGCTATTGCGCTTTTATCTGTCAGCCGCACAGACGGACATAAACACCCTTTCCTTTTTTGTATTTTTGTGTTTCCGTAAGTTTTTTATATCGGAGCTATGATCAAATTATGACCGATTGTAACAAAATTTGGCACACTGGTTGGCATTGACATAAGACTTCCTTGTACTAATGTTAATCATTTACAGTTTATCATTTGTTGGCATTTAAATGTATTTTTTGAGGAATTTCCGTAAGTTTTTTGTATGGGAGCTATGACTAAATGTGAACCGATCTCAATGAAATTTTATATGCCGCCTAGTAAATAATGTAAAACTTCTACGTACAAATTTTATCACCATAGCTGTTATAATTCGTCATTTATTAGTAAATAAGCGATTTGCCTGGACGAGGTTATACGGGAGCTATGGTCAAATGTGAACCGATTTTGTCCAATTTCAATACCAGTTTAAATTGGGCAAAATCAATTTTCTTAGAAATGAAGAATGTTTCTACCATGAAATAATAATAACAAGGAAGTTTCATTCTCTCTCTTCAAAATTATTTTGAAGTATATTGGGTTTTTGAAGTTTGATATTTGAAAACAATTGAAAGAAAAATGTTGCCACATTAAGAAAAGGGGTACGTAATACATTGGGATTAGCTATCAAAAATGTGTAATTTTGAAGTTAAGCATATAATGAAGACATTCAATACTATGAAAATATAGTTAGAACAAATTGTATGATTATTTATTGAAGCTTTTTCGTAAATATTCGTAAGTTTTTTATGCATAAATTTACATAAATTTTGTCATCATAAAGTATTAGAAAAGTGGGATTGTCGGCAAAAATATGGTAGCACAAACTTTTACTATCCTAACAAACGTCAGAAAAGTTATCCTTTTGTTTAGGCGTTATCGTGACATACAGACAGACGGACATCGCTAAATCGTCTTAGAATTTCAAAAGGATTCAGAATATATATTGCTTTTGGTTTTTGAGTCAATATTAAGGAAATTACAAACGGAATGACAATCCTAATATACTCTCGTTCTTTTTGATGGTTGGTATAAAAATGGTGGGTATTTAAACAAATATGTCTATTTAGTTACAATTGTAAGTAAATAAAGACCACCAAAATTCATTTCAATTCTTTTAGATTTTTAAAATGTATTAAATAACATAAAACCCTAACCAAATACTATGGTTTCATTAAAAAAAGATTACGGATATAATTTGAATTTAAATGTCGGTTTACTAATGTATATCGAGCCTTAACCGCCAAAAGGGCTTAAGCGACATGATGGACGATTTTCATTTTATTATTAAAATTTATTATTCATGATCATCTGCATCATCTCACAAAATATCGGGGCAATAAAATTTACAATTATGATTTTACAGCAAAAACAATAAAGACTTAAGTACAATTCACTGTCCAAAGATATTTTAAAAAATGCTTCTCATGTAAATTTTAGTTTTTGAAGCTTGAATCTTTTTGGCGGTTAGGGCTCGATATTATACAATAATCAAAATTTCTAATCTCTCATACTCCTTTGAGTACGAACACCTTTTCAAGTAAATTTAAATAGACTTTCTGACTGTTAGTTTATTTCTGCTACTCTCGTTGTTTATTTTTAAAGTTTATGTAATCTGCACATTGGGGAGATGAAGAAACTAAATAGAAATATAAAATAAGTTGTTTTATATAAAGTTTAAAATTAGAATTTCAGGCTATTTAAAGAAGCAACATAATTTTTTTCAATATAGATACTTATATTAAATCTTGACACACTGTGCCAGAAATATACAAATGAAGTTTGAAAATAGTTACATAGTATTCAGGAAGTGTTGGATACTTATACAAACATATAGAATATTTATGAAAACTGTCAGAATATCTTGTCTAAAAACATATCTGCCTGTAAAGCAAAAGTTATCTATTCGCATGAATCTCAGCTCCCAGCGGAGGAAGAATATTAAAATATGTATTACAAAAAAAAAAAACGCAACAGATTTACATAAAAGATGATGTTTAGATTTTAAAAGGCGTTTATTTGAAACTTTCTGTACGTGCTTTGTGGAAACCGCCCACAAACCAACACCCTCTTAAAAATGTGTTTGTATTTATTGTACGAGTAGTATGTATTACAAAATGTAATTTTTCCAGTCATGTTTAGCATTCGAATTTGGTCAACTAAGTTTTAAAAAATTTTTATTTTCTTCATTTTTCTTTTGGTTTCTGTTTTTTTTTTTTAATATATAATATTTTCTGGTCATTATTTTGCCAAGGCAACCGTTTTGTAGTGCTTTAGTATGAAAAAAATTATTTTCTTTTATTTTAATTTATTTTTCTTTTCCATGAAGAGCTTCCTTCATTTAAAAAGTTTTTGGTAAGAAAATTTTATTTTTTAAGAAACAAGTTTGGATATTACAAAATATTTTATTGTACTCATATTTGGTATATAATAAGAAAGTCACAAAAAACAACTAAACTTTTAATTTATTCTTTAAAGACAGTGTTTAATAAAAATTTAATTTAATGAATACTTTATCAACACATTAACGAAATACTTGACCAAATAAATATAATAACTATACCGACACTCAAAGTACTGTCCCAATGTTTTTAAGGTGTTTACGAATATGAGTGTAACAACAAAGCTGTTGGCAGAATCAAAAATTTTTATTGGGATGGTTTTTTGACTTTAGATTTATCTACTTGTTTTAATACCCACCACCAAAAAGTATGGGGGGTATATTGAGATTGTCATTACATTTGTAATTTCCTTAATATTAGCTCAAAAACCAAAATTGAAGTATATTCTGAACCTGTCTGAGTCTGTCTGTCTGTCTGTCTGTCTGTCTGTCTGTCTGTCTGTCTGTCTGTCTGTCTGTCTGTCTGTCTGTCTGTCTGTCTATCTATCTGTCTGACTGTCTGTCTGTCTGTCTGTCTGTCTGTCTGTCTGTCTGTCTGTCTGTCTGTCTGTCTGTCTGTCTGTCTGTCTGTCTGTCTGTCTGTCTGTCTGTCTGTCTGTCTGTCTGTCTGTCTGTCTGTCTGTCTGTCTGTCTGTCTGTCTGTCTGTCTGTCTGTCTGTCTGTCTATATGTCTGTCTGTCTGTCTGTCTGTCTGTCTGTCTGTTTGCTTGTCTGTCTGTCTGTCTGTCTGTCTGTCTGTCTGTCTGTCTGTCTGTCTGTCTGTCTGTCTGTCTGTCTGTCTGTCTGTCTGTCTGTCTGTCTGTCTGTCTGTCTGTCTGTCTGTCTGTCTGTCTGTCTGTCTGTCTGTATATATGTCTGTCTGTCTGTCTGTCTGTCTGTCTGTCTGTCTGTCTGTCTGTCTGTCTGTCTGTCTGTCTGTCTGTCTGTATGTCTGTCTGTCTGTCTGTCTGTCTGTCTGTCTGTCTGTCTGTCTGTCTGTCTGTTTGCCTGTCTGTCTGTCTGTCTGTCTGTCTGTCTGTCTGTCTGTCTGTCTGTCTGTCTGTCTGTCTGTCTGTCTGTCTGTCTGTCTGTCTGTCTGTCTGTCTGTCTGTCTGTCTGTCTGTCTGTCTGTCTGTCTCTCTGTCTGTCTGTCTGTCTGTCTGTCTGCTTGTCTGTCTGTTTGTCTGTTTGTCTGTCCGTCTGTTTGTTGTCGGCACGATAAAACATAAACAAAGGATATACATAGGTCACTGAAATTTGGTATAAATATTCTACATTTCTTGGAAAATTTTGGTATTGAAATCGCGCAAAATCGGTTCACATTTGTCCATAGCTCCCGTATAACCTCGTCTAGCCTAACCGCTTATTTGCTAATAAATGACAAATTATAACAGCTATGATGACAACATTTGGTATCTAGAAGTTTTACATAAGCACTAGGCAGCATAAAAAATTTCATTGAAATCGGTTCACATTTTACCATAGCTCCCATACAAAAAATTTATGGAAACAGCATAAATTCTACCTAAAATACACTTAAATGCCAATTAATGATAAACTATAATAGCTTTGATCACTAAATTTAGAACAAGGAAGTCTTATCTGAATGCCAGGCAGGGTGCAAAATGTTATCTCAATCGGTCACCATTTGACCAAAGCTCCTATATAAAAAACTTAAGGAATCACAAAAATACAAAAAGAAAAGGAGGATTATGTCCGTCTGTCCGACAGATGAAAGCGCGATAGCGCCTTAACGAAAAGAGCTAGAGAGACAAAATTTTACAAGAGTATTTTCGATATCTTGGGAAAGTTGTATATTGAAAAGGGACAAAATCGGTTCACACTTAGTTATATATATAATCTCGCCCCGGGAATCACATCATTGCTGATAAATTGAATACAATTGTAATAGCTTAATTTAAAATAGGAAGGTATTATGCAACTATTAGTCAGTATATCAAATTTTATAGGAATCGGTCCATATTTGACTATAGCTTTCATATAAAAAAAAAAACAAAAAAATGTCACAAAGGCCAGCTAAAAGCTATTAAATAAGAAACTATGACAGCTATGGCCACTTAATTTTACAAGAACAAGCTTTATATAAATACCAGCCAGTGTGTAAAATTTTGTGACAATTGGCTATAGTTTTTATATATAAAATCCCCTTTTTATACCCACCATAACAAAAATGGTCTTTATATTGCGATTTTTTCCTTTTCGTTTGTAATTTCTTTAATATTGGCTCAAAAACCAAAAAGGATCTATATTCTGAATCCTTATGAAAATTTAAGACGATTGAGTGATGTCCGTCTGCCTGCCCGTATGTCTGTCTTTCTGACTGTTTTCGGTACGATAAAACCTTAACGAAAGGATTAGGTCACTTAAATTTGACATAAATGCATACGATCAAAAACAGCAAATTTCATTAAAAACAAAAGTGTTTAACTACATGGTGCACAAATTTTAGACACTCGTGGATCTGTAATTTCACATATATAAAATTTCATACATATATCTTCAACGGTTTAGGAGTTTTGGGAATATTTTGAAAATAAGTATTTAAAAAACCACTGTGCGTCCTATTTTAAATTCTTTAAAACTTATACCTCTACATTTGTTATGCTTCGAAAATAAGCTGGTACTAATTTTTAGATCCGTCTCTTTAAATTTGACAAATATTTGCATTTTGAAAGGTTTAAGTTTTTGCTCAAAATTTGTAGTTAAGCCTTTTTTAAATTCCTCATTTGGTCATTTTATTCGTTGATGAATTGTTGAACCAATTCCAAAATTTGGATTTAATGTTTAATAGGAAATTTTTCAAAAATTTCCTATTTTTATAGGAAATTTTTCAAAAATTTCCTATTTTTATAGGAAATTTTTCAAAAATTTCCTATTTTTATAGGAAATTTTTCAAAAATTTCCTATTTTTATAGGAAATTTTTTCAAAAATTTCCTATTTTTATAGGAAATTTTTCAAAAATTTCCTATTTTTATAGGAAATTTTTCAAAAATTTCCTATTTTTATAGGAAATTTTTCAAAAATTTCCTATTTTTATAGGAAATGTTTATAAAATTTAATATTTTTATACAAAATTTTTCAAAAATTTCCTATTTTTATAGCAAATTTTTCAAAAATTTCCTATTTTTAAAGGAAAAAATTCCTATTTAAAGGAAAAATTTCCTATTTTGATAGGAAATTTTTCAAAAATTTCCTATTTTAATAAGAATTTTTAAAAAATTTCCTATTTTAATAGGAAATTTTTAAAAAATTTCCTATTCTAATAAGAAATTTTTCAAAACTATCCTAATTTTATAGGAAATCTTTAAAAAATTTTCTATTTTTATAGAAAATTTTTTAAAATTTTCCTATTTTTATAGAAAATTTTTCAAAAATTTCCTATTTTGATCGGAAATTTTTGAAAAATTTCCTATTTTTATAGGAAAATAATTTCCTTTAAAATATGTAAATGTTTTGACAAACAAACGGATATGATTTGATATTGAATTTTATTAAACTTTTTGCAAAGTAAATAATTTTGAAAATCACTAAGGTATGTTATATAATATTTGCCTTAAAGTCTGAGTTTCCGATCGATATCGTTTGCGACGATTTGGTCCCAGGGTTCAAATTACCGCATTCGATATCGATCGAAATCTTAAATATTTTCAAAACATTTGTATAGCATACTTTAAGGATAATCAAAATTATTTAAAAGATGCTCACTTTACTTTAGTTTTTTTTGTAGCTATTTTCCAAAAGATGACCAATAGTAAAAGAGTTTTAATTGAACTATATGTTTTTAAAAACGAATCAAAATGGATACCAAATTTCAAGAAACTTTTTGCATCGAAGTAACTTTGAACATCCCTAAAGTATACTTCACAATATTTGCTTAGAAGTCTGAGTTTTCGATCGATATCGAATGCGGTAATTTGGCCCCAGATCTTCTTTGAATACAAAAGAACATAATGTACTAGCTTATGTCATGTATTTTTTGTATAAAAAGTTTCAACTAAAAACTGCTTTATTCCACCTACAATAAATTAATATAATTTTTAATATCTTGCTTTTCTTTACTCTAAGTAAAGTTTAAGTTAAATTCCACTTATAACCTATGAAATTTTAAATTATATTTATATAATTCTGGGTCACTTAAAGGTAGATTTAAATCTAAATATTTCCCCCAATTTAAGACACAGAATCTTTAAAAGTTAACATTAAATAAATAGAAGAGGTAAGAAGAAAAAACTGCAAAAACTTACCTGATAATCCATTGAATTGCCATAACCCATATGATTACAGGAGCACGAACATTGCTTGATATGTTCCTCAAGTTCATCGTCAATAATCAAAGATGATGATGTATTCAAGCCACTGCCATCTAGTAAATGATGATGATGAAGATGTTGAGCATGTAAATGTTGCGAATGATATGCTGGATTCTGTAAATTTAAATGATGTTGCTGCTGCTGTTGACGATGAAGATTATTAAGATAATGATGAAGTTCTGTGGCACACATTTGATTACAATCTTGATTAAACTGTTGTTGTTGTTGTTGTTGCTGCAGCTGTTGCTGTTGCAAATCACCCGATGATGATGTTCCATTATTAAGGGAGGGTATTGTCATAAGGTTATTAGAAGTTAACAGTTTCTTGCTGGACAGACAA
Organism: Stomorhina lunata; assembly: GCA_933228675.1. Taxonomy (NCBI): domain Eukaryota; kingdom Metazoa; phylum Arthropoda; class Insecta; order Diptera; family Rhiniidae; genus Stomorhina; species Stomorhina lunata. The sequence continues at coordinate 101,616,923 of OW121742.1, read as the reverse complement.
GAAGACTTAAGAGATTTTAATGTTGTTGAAGTTTTTGGTTGTGAAGGTTTTAGGTTGGTAATAAAAGGATTTGTTATAATACTAGTGGTATTTATGTTAAAATCTAAATATGATGATAAAGGAGCCTCAACAGAGCAGGATTTTAACAGTTGTCTGTTATTAGCATTACGTGATTGTGCTTTAACATGCGACTGTTGTTGCGGCTGTTTTTGTTCTGGTGGCAGAATATCATCATGTTGTAAGCTTTGCGCTCTTAACATTTTCTCACCAGCAAAGCTTTTGCGCCGTGAGAGCATATTATGAAAAGCTTCATAAGCAACAGTTTCCTCCTCAGTGTCATTCTCTAAGGCAATGCCAACACTATTATGTGTATTTCCTAAAAGATTGTGATGATTTAGTGTAAAGTATTTGGGATAATCGCTTGAAGCATTAGTGCTCTCAACAATACCGACACTAGTTGCTGCTATGTCAGGGGGTGGTGCTGGCGGTATTGAGCTTGGTTGTGCCTTAACAGCTGTTGAGGCTGCAGTTAACATTAAACTCATCATTTCCATAGAATCCGTTGCCAGCGGCACTGAACATGAACCTATTTCCGTGTTATTATCATCATTTTCCTCAGCCACCGAAGGACTTAAATCCCGGGTGTTTATATCCTTCAAACGTTCGCGTTCCTCTTGCAGTTGCAAGACATTATCTATGGGTTGTGTTTCCTCTGAACCCAACTCATCTGAGGTATTAGATTCTAGCTCTGAAGTAATACTTTTTCTTTGTTGCAACTTTTGCTGTTGATGTTGCTGTGTTATGGAATTGGCCGTCGAGTGTATGCCATATTTCCAATAGGTTTTATTTGTGCCTGCTATACGTTGCAAAGTACGATTCTTATTTAAAGCCTCTTGTTTCCTTTCAAGCTTTTGCTTTTCCAATTGCTGTAGGGTTTTAAAGGCTTTTCTGGCCTGAGGCTGGCTATGATGAAGAGTATTACATCTTCTTGTGGGTGGTGGTGTGTATAAAGGTGTTGGTGAACCATAATGACTTGGGGAGTTAGAGCCACTTGACTTTTTAGCTTTCTTCAAACTAGCACTCCCCCCTCCACCCCCAAAGCGATTTGTCAAGGAATGAGCCGATAATGACAAAACCTTGGTAAACTTAAGTCTTCCTCCAACTCCGCTTTCACCTGATTTCGTTTTATTTTTCAACAAATACTGATGATTATGATGTTCATTGATTGTGGGTAATTTAAGCAATTGCTGTGCCTGCAATTGCATATAATTTGTTGTATTACATGCTGCTGCTGCAGCAGCTGCCACTGCCGCTACTGTTGGCTGCTGCGTGTCCCTTTCTCTTTCCTTTAAGGCGGAATGTATTAAATGTTGAGCATTTATCTGCTTGACTTGTGCCGGTGGTGAGGGTGGTTCGAAGAGTGATTTCTGTGATAATGCCAAAAATTCCTTTTGTTCTTCTTCCTCAAGTGCTTTAAGGGCACGTAGATCCCATTCGCCGGATGTCATTAAAGTACGTTGCTTTCAACTTTTTTTTGGCGTTCTATTTTATGTGTAATTTAAAGAATTGTTTTATCAGTTTTGTTACTACTTTTTTAAGACTTTAGTCAAGATTTCATCTTCATTTGAGATTTTTATTTATTTTGTGATTATTCTGAAAATAAAGAAAACAGTTTTTTTTTATGAAAAATACTAATTAATATATAATGTTTAAGCGTTAATTAAAGTTATTATTTAAATCTTTTAAAAATTTTTTGGGACTCTATCCCAATGTGCGAACATTAAAAACTATTTTTTCAAAAAAGTATAAGGGTTCTTTACATAACATCGAAAACTGGAACCAAATCGACGCATTCAATAACGATCGAAATCTAAGATATTTCAGAAACATTTGTCTAGCATACTTTAAGGATAACCTAAATAAAAAATAACATAAAAGGTTCACTACATTGTAAATAATTTATCAAAAATTCTCTGATGGTAAAATAATTTAATAATTTAATTTAAACTAAATGTTTTGACAAACAAACAAATATGTTTCGATATCAAATTTTATTAAACTTTTTGCAAAGTAAATTATTTCGAAAATCCCTAAAGTCATGGGCAAACCTCCGCATTCGATATTGATCGAAATTTAAGATATTTCAGAAACATTTTTGTTGAATACTTTTAGGGTAAAGCAAACAGAACAAAAAATTGTCTGCAGAGTTGCCATTTTTTATACTTTTAGCTAAAATAGGTTTTTTTTAGTGTGTAGTTCTGTTATCAAAAATTTTTCTACAGAAAATTTTTTTATCAAAAATTCTTCTACAGAAAATTTTTCTTTCAAAATTTTTTTTTACTTTATCAAAAATTTTTCCACACATATTATTTTATATATTTTTTATAGATTTTTTTTTTTAATTTTTCTATAGAAAATATTTTTATCAACAATATTTTTATCAAAAATTTTTCTATAGAAAATTTTTTTATCAAAAATTTTTCCATAGAAAATTTTTTTATCAAAAATTTTTTTATAGAGAATTTTTTATTAAAAATTTTTCTATAGAAAACTTTTTTATCAAAAAATTTTCTATACTAAATTTGTTTATCAAAAATTTTTCCATAAAAAATTTTTTTAGTAAAAATTTGTATACAGAAAATTTTTTTATTTATTTTATTTTAATTGTAAAAAAAAAGTCTCAAATAAACTACAATTACAGAAAATTTTTTATCAAAAATTTTCATCAAAAATTTTCTATAGAAAATTTTTTCAAAAATGTTTTTAAAGCAATTTTTTTTTACCAAAAATTTTTCTATATAAAGTTTTTTATCAAAAATGTTTCTATATACAATTTTCTATCAAAACTATTTGTATAGAAAATTTTTGTATCAAAAAATTTTCTATAGAAAATTTTTCTATACATTTTTTTTTATTTTATCAAAAATTTTTCTATAAAAATATTTTATCAAAAATTTTTCTATAAAAAGTATTTTATCAAAAATCTTTCTATAGAAAATAATTTTATCAAAATTTTTCTTAAGAATATTTTTTTTATCAAAAATTTGTCTATAAATTTTTTTTCAAATATTTTTCTATAGAACATTTTTTATCAAAAATTTTTCTGTAGAAAATTTTTCTATAGAAAATTTTTTTATCAAAAATTTTTCTGTAGAAAATTTTTCTATAGAAAATTTTTTTTATCAAAAATTTTTCTATAGAAATTTTTTTTCAAAAATTTTGCTATGAAAAAATTTGTTATTAAAAATGTTTTTTTTTTTTTTTGATTTTCTATAGAAAACTTTTTTATCGAAAACTATTATTATTATTATTATTTATCAAAAATTTTTCTATAGCAAAATTTTTTTTTCAAAAATTTTTCTATAAAACATTTTTTTAACAAAAATTTTTCTATAAAGCATTTTTTTATCAAAAACTTTTCTATACAAAATTTTTTTATCAAAAAATTTTTTATCAAAAATTTTTCTATAGAAAATTTTTTTCTCAAAAATTTTTCTATAGAAAATACTTTTATCAACAATTTTTCTATAGAAATTTTTTTTATCAAAAATTTTTCTATAGAAATTTTTTTTATCAAAAATTTTTCTATAGAAAATTTTTTTATCAAAAACTTTTCTATGAATAATTTTTTACCTAAAATTTTTTTATCAAAAAATTTTTTATCAAAAATTTTTTTTAGAAAATTTTTTTATCAACAATTTTTTATAGAAAATTTTTTTACCAAAAATTTTTTATAGAAAATTTTTTGTAGAAAACTTTTATCAAAAATTTTTGTATAGAAAATTTGTTTATCAAAAATTTTGCTATAGAAAATATTTTTATCAAAAATGTATTATTAAAAATTTTTCAAGAAAACTTTTTCAAATATATTTTTAACGAAACTTTTGCTAAAGAAAATTTGTAATCAAAAAAGTTTCTATACAATATTTTTTTATCAAAACTTATTCTATAGAAAATTTTTTTATCAAAAATTTATCAAAAATTTTTCTATATACAATTTTTTATCAAAAATGTTTCTGTAGAAAATTTAAAAAATTTTCTATAAAAGATTTTTTTATCAAACATTTTTTTATAAGAAACATTTTTATCAAAAATTGTTCTATAATTTTTTTTTTTTTTATCAAAAATTTTTCTATAGAATTTTTTTTTATGAAAAATTTTGTTACTAAAAATTTTTGTATAGAATCTCGAAAATTTTTTTACCAAAAATTTTTCTATAGAAAATTTGTTGAAAAATATTTTTGGTTTTAATCAGGCTTGCAATTCTGTCCCGCTACAGGACGTCATCAGCACTTAGCGCCCTCGACCACAGCCTAATTAAAAGCAAATTTTTCAATTAGTTCTTAAGTTCGAAAAATCAATTCCCAAAAAAAATTTATAAAAAATTTTTTATTAAACATTTTTCTATAGAATTTTTTTTATGAATAATATTTCTATTGAAATATTATTATCGAAAATTTTTCTTTAGAAAAAAATTTTTATTGAAAATTTTTCTATAGAAATTTTTTTTATGAAAAATTTTTCTATAGAAATTTTTTCTATCGAAAATTTGTGTATAGATTTTTTTACAAAAAATATTTCTATATATTTTTACATATTTCAAAAATTTTTCTATAAAAAAATGTTTTTATCAAAAACTTTTCTATAAAAAACTCGCTTATCAAAAATTTTTCTAACAAAAATTTTTTATCAAAAATTTTTCTCACAAAATTTTTTTATCAAAAATTTTCTTTTTTATCAAAAATTTTCCTGAAGAGATGGCTTAACCAACTATTGAAACGCGTCTAGAAATTTGGTTTCTCCGCAAACATTTTTTGGCTTTTTATCAATAAATTGGTCTGTTACATTAATAAATAAATTTAACAGATTTGGGATCATATGCGAATACTCTTCTTTTTGAAATTTTTTTTTTTTATCAAAAATTTTCATCGAAAATTTATTTATCAAAAAATATATATTTTTTTTAATTTTTACGAAAGTTACAAACATTCTTCGGCTTCTAGGGGCATTGGCTTCCTACGCCTGTATATAAGGTTCACTATTGTAACTATTGTAACTTTTTTGATAGTAAACGAATTTCGTTTAAAGAAAATGTTTTGACAAACAACATATCCGTTTTAATATCAAACTTTTTGCAAAATGAAAATCCCTAAGGTATGCTACACAATATTTGCTTTAAATTCTGAGTTTTCAAGCATATCGAATGCGGCGATTTGGGTCCTGGTCAAAAGAAAAAATACTAAAACATTTTGAACAGTGTTCCCCAAACTCATTTTATTATTTTTTGACACGTGTTTTTAAATTCTGTCTAATTTGCCTAAATAAACCAATTTATCTTAGCCCTAATACCTACTTCAAAATTTAGAGAAGTTTAAAAAGTCACACCATAACCACTGTTTCTTATTCTAATATTTTACATAATAAATTAACTTTAATTAAAGCAATTTATTACAAATCATATTCATAAAACGACTATCTAATTATATTTGTCCGAAAAAACAATATTAATATTTTCTCTTACATATAATAACGCCATTTATTTATGTAAATATTTAAACAATTTGCCCCAACAAATTTCAAATTATAAAATAATGATTAATTTTAAAATTAACATAAATTATGCAGAAATTGCGTTTACTTTTTTTTGGAATAATTACATAAATATTATATGGTTATAAATATTTGCCTCGTATATTTTGTTTAACAAATATTTACAAAATATGTTTGTGAATACTGTAAATAATATTAAAGCGCTAAAGAAACGCTAATAACTGAATAGAAACAAGTTGATACAAATTAAATTCGGTCAAGCTCTAATATGATGCTAAGAAAATACTACTGAGGTCGAATGTTTACAGTTTGTCAGGCCAGATATCCATGTAACCTTGTTATCAAAGTACAGGTCGTAGCTTTAACCCTTATACGCTCCTTGGGTCAATTTGACCTAATTTTGTTTTTCAAACGCAAAATTTTCCCCTTAAATAATTAGATATGAACATGAAATTTTAATTTATCCATTACAGGGGCGAAAATTATGTTTTTAAAAGAAAATACTAAAATTAAAATTTTTCCTCCCCCCTCCACATTTCAAAACACGATTTACACATATTTAATACCCTTTGGGTCAATATGTCCCAACAAGCGATTGTTATGCCTAATTCCACTTTATATATTTTTTTTTTCTATAGAATATAATTGAGTCGAGTTCAGTTTCATTCAGAATCATCTATCAATAATTTGTTCAGTCAAATGATCTATATGATCGCTTTCATTGAATATTTTTCCATTCATGGGCTGTTCACATATTAAGTAACGATATTGTCGCAATTCTATCAAAACTTATTGCTTCGGTTAATATCGAGCTTCCTCAGAGATCGCTCTATACGAGTTGTTAAACATAGATGGGCTCTCATCAAACGAGTTCAAGAATAATTCAGGGGTACCGCAAACTCTGTTCTATCTCTATTTCTTTCTCTATTTCTTATCTCTATAAATGACCTTCTACGTCAAGCTTCCAATCTTATCTACTCTATTGCAGATGATAGTAATATTTAGCATTCATATTCATTCAATCGTAGGCCAAGCCTTCTTGAGTTTGGCGCTATGAGACAAAACATGAATTAATCATCAAACCGAGATTTAGAAACAATTTCAGAATGGAATCGTGCGAACAGATGTTGTATGCTTACGCATAAACGCGCCGCAAACCATGTTTCTTCATCTGTATTAATGGGTGGTGTACATATTGAGGAATTAGATGCTGTTAATGTTCTGGGCATGAGAATTTAATGTGATGTCCGTTCGAGAAATACATCTTTTAAGTGTCGAAAGAAGCATTCAAGTGCCTTGGTTTTCTAAAGAGGTGCAAGAGATACTTCAATCCATCTGATCTCCTCACCTCATGTATGGGCCGGAGCTTCAAAGTCTATTTTGCAGATTCTCGACCGAGTCTAGGAAACGGCGAAAGTGCTCATCGGCACAGTAGGTTTTCCAACACTATTGATTTACAGGAACACCTGCGAATTACAGGAACCCAGAGAATTCGGACTTTTTTACGTTATACACGTCATTCTGTTAGAGCTCATTCCTTTGTGGTTGATTGGCCGGTAGGCCGAATAACACGATACATTAAATTCATTCGATATCTTCAATAGTTCGTATGTGGAATTCACTCCCCGCAGAAGTTTTCCCTTCCAGTTGCAATATAGGTAAATTCAAAGGAAAGGAGCTAGCTCACTGAAACTTTGCAAAAACATTCTTCATTTATGAGAAAATTTTGGTATTGAAATTGGGCAAAATCGGTTAACATTTGACCATAGCTCCCGTATAACCTCGTCTACCCCAGTCGCTTATTTGCTAATAAATGACAAATTATAACAGCTATGATGACAAAATTTAGTATCTAGAAGTTTTACATAAGCACTAGGCAGCATATATTCATTGAAATCGGTTCATATTTAACCATAGCTCCAATATAAAAAACATACGGAAACAGCCTAAATTCCACCTGAAATTCACTTAAATGCCAATAAATGCTAAAATGTAATAGCTTTGGTCACCAAATTTAGCACAAATAAGTCTTATGTAAATACCAGCCAGTGTGCAAAATTTTGTCACAATCGGTCACCATTTGACCATAGCTCCCATATAAAAAACTTACGGAAACACAACAATACAAAAAGAAAAGGGGGTTTATATCCGTCTGTCCGCTAGATAAAAGCGCGATAGCGCCTTAACTGAAAGGGCTACAGCAACAAAATTTTACAAAAGGAAGTCTTATGTGAATGCCAGCCGGTGTGCAAAATTTTGTTACAATCGGTCACCGTTTGACCATAGCTCCCATATAAAAAACTTACAGAAACACAAAAATCAAAAAGAAAAGGAGATTTATGTCCGTCTGTCCGTCAGATAAATTCGCGACAGCTCCTTAACTACAAAAGCTAGAGCGACAAAATTTAACAAAAGTATTTCTGATATGTAACAAAAGTTGTGTACTGAAAATGGGCGAAATCGGTTCACATTTAGTTAGAGCTCCCATATAACCCCGCCCCGGGAAACACATGAATGCTGATAAATTGAGTACAATTGTAATAGCTATGACGACTAAATTTAGAATAGAGAACTTTTATGCAACTATTAGTCAGTATATTAAATTTTATAGGAATCGGTCCATATTTGACTATAGCTTTCATATAAAAAACACTCCCGGAAACCAAAAAATATTTAGCAAGGACCAGTTAAAAGCTATTAAATTAGAAACTATGACAGCTATTACCACTAAATTTTGCAAAAATAAGCTTTATATAAATACCAGCCAGTGTGCGAAATTTTGTTGCAATCGGTCAACATTTGGTTATAATTCTTAAATATATATTACATCCCCTTTTTTATACCCACCATCAAAAAGAATGGGGGGTATATTGAGATTGTCATTCCGTTTGTAATTTCCTTAATATTGGTTCAAAAATCAAAAACGATATATATTCTGAATCCTTATGAAATTCTAAGACGATTGAGCTATGTCCGTCTGTCTGTCCGTCTGTCTGTCTGTCTGTCTGTCTGTCTGTCTGTCTGTCTGTCTGTCTGTTGAAATCACGATAACGTCTAAACGAAAAGAGCTAGCTAACTGAAACTTAGCAAAAACATTCTTTATTTATGAGAAAATGTTGGTATTGAAATTTTGCAAAATCGGTTAGCATTTGGCCATAGCTCCCGTATAACCTCGTCTAGGCTAATCGCTTAGTTGCTAATAAATGACAAATTATGACAGTTATGATGACAAAATTTGGTATCTAGAAGTTTTAGATAAGCACTAGGCAGCATATAAAATTTCATCGAAATCGGTTCACATTTAGCCATAGCTCCCATACAAAAAACTTACGAAAACAGGCTAAATTTCACCCAAAATACACTTAAATGCCAATAAATCTAAAAGTATAACAGATATAACCACTAAATTTGGCACAAGAAAGTCTTATATCAATGCCAGCCAGTGTGCAAAATGTGTGTGTGCAATCGGTCACTATTTGACCTATCTCCCATATAAAAAACTTACGAAAACACAAAAATTCAAAAAGAAAAGGGGATTTATGTCCATCTGTCCGTCAGATAAAATCGTGATAGCTCCTTAACTACAAGAGCCAGTAAGACTAAATTAAGCACAAGGAAGTCTTATGTCAATGCCAGCCAGTGTGCAAAATTTCGTCACAATCGGTCACCATTTGACCATAGCTCCCATATAAAAAACTTATGGAAACACAAAAATACAAAAAGAAAAGGTTGTTTATGTCCGTCTGTCCGTCAGATAAAAGCACGATAGCGCCAGAGCTAGAGGGACAAAAAAAGTACAAAAGTATTTTGGATATCTTGAAAAAGATGTGTGTTGAAAATGGACAAAATCGGTTCAAATTTAGTTAGAGCTCCCATGTAACCCCGCCCCGGGAAACACATTAATGCTGATAAATTGAATACAATTGTAATAGCTATGACGATTAAATTTAAAATAGGGAAGTTTTATGCAATTTTTGATCAGTGTATCAAATTTTATAGGAATCAGTCCATATATGACTTTAGCTTTCATGTGAAAAACACTCACGGAAACCAAAAATTTTAGCAAAGGCCAGTTAAAAGCTATTAAATTAGAAACTATGATAGCTATGGTCACTAAATTTTGCAGGAATAAGCTCTCTATATATACCAGCCAGTGTGTAAAATTTTGTTATAATCGGTCAACATTTGGCTATAATTCTTATATATATAACATCCCCTTTTTATATCTACAATCAAAAAGATTTGGAGGTACATTCATTATATTAAGATTGCACCTATAAAATTATATAGGCATCAATGAATGTTCAGCCCAGACTTTATATATGATGAATGCATTAGAAACTCATAACGAAATATATGGACCTGTCGTATTACTATTAACGTGTTTAGCCTAACTACATATTAATCACAACGAAAAGTATTTAACAACTTATTAATGTAAAACTATACCTGGTTATGAGACCGAATTTTGATCAAAGTAAATACTGGGGAAACCACTAAAATATTTTTTAATGTTGAACTATAAAGCTACGGAAACCTAATTTAGTCCAAAGGTTTTACCAACAATACCAAATAGCTTAGCGATTTTTCCAGTTTTGGTGCAGATTTTGAATTAGCTGCACCCTTGTAGATATATGAGATATGTTTCTAAATTTAACACAACTTGATGGTGGGTATATGAGATTCGGCACAGCCGAATATAACACTCTTACTTGTTTTATTTAAGTTCGTTCCAATAAAAATAAACTTGTGGCTGTAAAGGTTCAAAATCTCTATTTCGGGAAGGCAGTTCTTTAGCATCATTCAATTTTATCCAATAACTACTATGGTGGTGAAGGGTATAAAAATCTCATTAAAATTTATGAAACCTATTTTAAGTCGACAAAAGATGTAAATATGTTCCGCGAAGCGATCTGTAATTAGATCCAATTTTTTTACTTTTAATAAGACCGAAAATGCTGGTCAGCCAGGACTAGTGCCATTGATCGACAAAGGGTGGGTAGAGTTCCCATTTCCAAGCTTCCAAGTTTGTCTTGACCGCTTTTGCAATATGACATTACCTTGCTGCAAAATCAATTTATTATATCTCTCATTTTATTGCGGCCTATGGTCTTTCAATGACCTGCTTAAACGCATTACCGTTCTATAATGATAGCCTGTGGTTGTTTCAGTCGATGTTAGCTTCGGTTTGGCACCTTACCTTTACCTTACAAACGCCCTCTCACAGCTTCTACCTGTACGGCACACAGTAGAATTTGTTAATGCATTTTTTTTAACAGGAAAGCTCTTAGAACATTCAAATTTGGTAGATATGCTTCCATTAACTTAGTTAAGAAAATTTTAAAAAATTATTCAAAATTGACTACGCTCATAGCCTCCCACCCTTATATACTCAAATGTTTGTTTATTAACTCAGCACAGATTATTAGTATTACGAAGTTGAAATATGTGAACATTTTCATAAATATCTGCTGCATCTAACGCCCACCGCACATGTAAGCTAAAAATATGTTTTCTAACAAAATTTGAATTCCTTCACAAAAAGTCATGAAACTGAAATATATACAAAGTTTAAAAAAAAAAAAATCTGCCACTCTTATCGTACACTTATGTTCTCCAGAACATCAAAGTGACTAACAAATATAAACTTTTATTCATCTTCTATAATTTCTTTAACGACATCATTAACTTCAAAAAACGTATTAATGCCGTTGATATCTTATGCTGCTAAAGATCGGACGATACAAGAATGCGATAGGAAACATCTGTGCTTATTGCCACCGTGCTGCACTTTCTGACAAACATTAGCCTATTCCTTCCAAGGTCTTTATTTCGAGCTTATTCTGCTACTTCTGAAAGCAATTCTATTGGAAGTAAAGAAGAATTCATAATATCTTATCCATAAATAAGTATTTTGTGAACCTACTTGTTTAATAATCTTTGAACAAATTGTTGCTATTATTCATAATATGAAAATAATTAAGCCTGAGAGTATGCACTACCTTTTATGTATGACGTTTCTTTCAAGTATTAAAGTAAAATTTCATGTAACTTTGTTCAACAGTATGGAATATTATCTGAATTTCTTCATTAAATCGAAAGAATACACTTTCAGCTTTCATTTGATTGTAACCAGGGCACAAAGGTAAATGATTAAAGAAAAACTTGAAACACAGCATTTTTAAGTGCCATCGTTAAAACCCGAATATCTTGTAAACTATTATTCACGAAAAATGTAAATTTTGCCAGCAAAATCCCACTGTCGCAATTCTAAACAGAATTTGGTGAAATTCAACACAAGTCTATAAGAGTTGATCTAGAAAAAAGATCTACCTATATTGGTTGAAATAAGTTAACTCCTCGGGTGCCTGCCTTGGACCCCCATTTTTAATGGGTGTTTTTTTTTTAGAGGTATAGAACTTCGAATTGAAATAAAACACAAGAAAATCGTTTTAATGTCCATCAATTTGGCTTTATTGGAAGGATAATTTTATGCCATTAATGTTTAAATATGATTTCGGGCATGTGGCCGCCGCTCCTGGCTCGAATAAAGCCAATTCTACAGGTCCAATTTTCAACTACTTTTTCGAGCATATGGGGCCGTATGTTGGCAATAACGCCACGAATGTTGGCTTCCAAGTCCCCTAACGTTTCTGGTTTGTTGGCGTAGACGAGCGACTTCACATATCCCCAAAGAAAATAAACCAGTGGTGTCAAATTGCACGATCTTGGTGGCCAATTGACAGGTCCATTCCGCGAAATTATGCGCTCATCGAATGTTTCCTTCAATAAATCAATTGTGACGTGCGCTGTGTGGCATGTAGGGCCGTCTTGTTGGAACCACAACTCATCCACATTCATGCCATCCAATTGGGGAACAAAATAGTCGGTTATCATGGCTCTATACCGGTCTCCATTTATGGTTACTGACTCTCCAGCATTATTTCGAAAGAAGTATAGCCCAATGACTCCACCAGCCCATAGAGCACACCAAACAGTCAGTTTTTGTGGATGTAATGGCGTCTCAAGGGTCTCATGTGGATTCTCTTCACTCCAAATGCGGCAATTTTGCTGACGTAGCCATTCAACCAAAACTGAGCCTCATCACTGAACAAAATTTTGCGATGAAAATCAGCATCGAGATCAATCTCATTTTCGGCCCATACACCAAAATCACGACGCATTGCATGGTCTCGCGGCTTTAATTCTTGCACAAGCTGGATCTTGTAAGGTCGTAAGCCAAGATCTTTGTGCAAAATCTTCCATAAAGTTGATGGACAAAGCTCCAATTGCTGTGCACGGTGGCGAATCGATTCATTCGGGTCCTCTTCAACACTTTGCTCTACAGCGGCAATTGTTTCTTCGGTGCGCACTGTTCGACGTCGCTGCGGATGCGTATTATCACATAGAGTAAACGTAGTGCGAAAACGATCCATTGTTAACCGAATTAATTGCTCTGATGGACGATTATGTCGACCATAAAATGGACGGAGCTAAAATCATTATTTGTTCATCAAATACATGTGAAACTATATTTTGTTTATTCACTTCACTAATGATAATAATTTGAACATATTTTCAAATTCACATTAGAAATTTGTTGTCACTCACATCCATGACAGCTGTCGCAAAGCTTTTAGACATCAAAATAAAAATATACAAAAGGACAAAAATACGTAACATATAAATGTTCATATGATTCAAGTAAAAGCTTTTATTTTGGCAATGCCAAAATAACAGAATTTCATTGGAAATATTAAAAAAATACATATAAAGAGTGCTCTAAATAAAATTTGTAGTTGGATTTTCTTAAATAAAAATCAAACCTTTTAATATAAAAACTCTACAAAATACGCAAATGTAATGACATATTATACAAAATCATTTAGCATTAAAATGTTTACTTAGTACTCGGGTTTTGCAAAATTATCGACTTTTTTCGGAAACCCTCCCATTAAAGATTTTACAGTTGCTTCTGATACCTTTTTGGAGCATGTGTTCCACCTGCACTTAAAATCGGACATGTTCTTGGAAATCTTTCCTGTGTTCTTCAATTCCTTTTTTACCAGAGCCCAATACCTTTCCACAGGCCGAAGTTCTGGACAGTTAGGTGGATTTGCCTCTCGTGGTATAAAAATGACATTATTCTTTGAGTACCACTCAAGTGCCTTTTTTCCATAATGGCATGATGCCAAATCGGGCCAAAAAAATGTAGGCACTCTGTGCTCTCTTAAAAAGGGTAACAGCCGTTTTTGTAGGCACTCCTTTATATAAATTTCTGTGTTTTTTGTGCCAAATGCCACAAATACTTTACTTCTTTTGCCACAACTGCAAATAGCTTGCCACACGAGAAACTTCTTAGGGAATTTTGTTTGTTTTTTTGTGCGAAACTCTTGCCGAACATTGCCCCGTTTATCAGCAACATAAAAATCTTGAGCAGGAAGTTGAGAAAAGTCTGCCAGTACGTATTTTTCATCATCCATCACACAACAGGTGTATTTTTTTAATAAAATCAGACTACAATTTTTTCGCTCGTTTTTTTGCTTCTAAGTTCTTTATAGCATTGCGATCTGGAACCTTTTGGACTTTGTATGTCTTCAGTCCAGCATAAGCTTTGACTCTATGTGCAAAATTCGTAGAACATTTCACCTTACGAGCTGCTTTTCTTAAAGAAGTGTTAGGCGCTCTTCGAAAGAGTCGCTCGACTTCTTTTGCCCTACCAATATCTGTAGGACCTATTTTCCTCCCTGATCCAGGTTTTCTTTCTATGCTCAGGTTTTCCTTATACCGTCTGATGGCATTAGAAACCGTTCGAGGGTCAACTTTCAAATTTTTGCTATTTTTTTAAAAGTCCATGACGGATTTTTTTGAAAAGTTTTAATTATATTTTCACGAACTTTTTTTTCGCAGTCCATTTTGATTGAAATAACTATTGAAAATTAATAATTTCTAAAATAATAGTATCTGACATATCTATAGAAACTAATTTGATCAAAAAATAAATTATTTCTTGCACTATGGATAAATTTTGTCTAAAATAGTAAATGCATATTTTTTTTAGAACACTCTTTATATGGGCAAATCCAAAAAACATTAAACCAAGGTCAAAATTTTAAAACCGTCAAACTCACAAATTTGTGTTTATGGAAAATTAACAATATATTGATCCTTTAGAATATATAATGGATACAATTTTTAATTGCTCTCTATATGAATGGCAGGCCTTTATTTGCACCCACCTCGAATTTTTATAAATATTTTAAAATAATAGGTTTTATAAAAGTTCATAAAAATCCCAAAAACATTTAGTTATCAAGTTTCAGTATGGGCTCAAAGTCTGCTTAATTTTATACAATTAGATGTAAAAGACCCCATCAACAGTAGTTGGAGTGCTATAAATAACGTCAAGTAAAAAAGGGCTCACAGTGTGTAGCGTCCGTCACAGAAATAAAAGTTTTTTAATTTGACTTGTGCAAGTTTTTGCTTTTTTTCTCCAATTGAACTTGGTTCGTTAAGAGAACTTATATTATATGCTTTACATTAGGCTAAAAATATATAGATGTTAATATAGCATTTTACAGAATAATATGTACTGAAAAGTGTGTAGCGTCCGTCACAGTATATATTATTTACAAAATGATATATATTAAATACAAAATTTACGAACACACATCCGTCTTATTCATTAAGCAATAACACTATCTATATCCACAGATTAAATTTAAGGTATTATGTGTTAAAGAAAGCATACAGTGGGGCAAATTTGATGATTTTGAAAAAATTTTTTTTTTTTTTTTTTTTTTGATTTTTGGGACACTTTAAAATCTAGCCTCAGCATTCTTGGAACTAAAAATAAGATGTAAAAAGTGTAAAACTTTAAATAAATATTTCGCACTTGTTAAACAAGGGGGTATGAACTCCAAATTTTTAAATTTTCACTTTTTAGAAGAAATTCATGTGTAGTGGTCTTAACTACACATTGTGAAAATCTGACATCATTTTCACTATAATTTCGCCAAAAAAAACTACAGTTTTACCCCTCTTCTTTATATGAAAATAGTAGTAAAATAAAATAGTTTTTGACTCTACTGAAAATTTAAAAATTTTGAGTTAATACCCTCTTTTTGATCAAGTGCGATAAATAAGTAGCCGTTTTGCGAAATATTACATTGTGTCCAAAAATCGCATTTTTAACCGCGAACATGAAGATGAAGGAGATGAAATTCGGGAAGAAATAACACCATTTTTTCACTGATTTACGAACCCTTAAAAAATTATGAAATATTTATTTTTTCTTATAAAAAAACGTGCAAGTAAAAACTGTATCGTGCGCAACAGTTCATTTATGGATTTTTGGTGAAACTGGAAACTTTAAAATATTTTATAAAAGCGGGTTTGTAATCCTCTGATTTTCCTCTATCTTCAATGTATTTAAGATTTTTTTATTATTATGATCGTTTTGATAAAAATTACAGAAACACGTGTTGAAAAAAAGTTAATTCCATTTCTTGTAGCGTCCGTTACAGCTTTTTAAAAGCGAATTTCTTTTTCCTCCAAAGCAAAGATTTAAATTAACAAATGCCATTCGAGAGCACAATCGATGGCCTAATATTCTCTGAAGTCCGTGCAAAGATATCTCGTGGGATTCATTTAAATGCAACAAAATCCGTACAAATGTATCGTCCGTCACGCAGGATTTGCCCATATATTAAAACAAAACAAGTAAGAAAGTGCTATAGTCGGTCAAGCCCGACCATACGATACCCTTAACTACTAAGGTCAAAAGTGTTTTTTTTTCCTGTATAAAGACAAATATTTGCTAAATTTTGCCATCATACAAACATATTCTCAAAACTTACACATTTAAGCTGTTTCCGCCATTTGGACTTATATCAGAGCTAGGGTCAAATGTGGACCGATTATTTCGACATTTGGCAAATTGATAACATTTGTTACAAGAATTATATTTGCAAAAAATAAACTTAAAATTCTCATTATCTTCGGACTTACGAGCGTTTTAGTGAATTTTGTCGCATTTAGTGCGTTTTAAAAAAAGAGTTTGTATGGGAGCTATGGTCAAATGTGAACCGATTTCAACTAAATTTGGCACAGTGATTTAAGTTTGCATGAGCAGTATTTGTTTTAAATTTCATGAAAAAATATTAATTTTTGTGGCCAATATATCAATTCCGGGAAGTGGGACCTATAAGGGGTACAATAAATAATGAACCGATTTTGACCAATTTCAATATCAATAGTCCCAATATCAAAAAAAATAATCTGTGCCAAATTTCATTAAATTACCTTAAGAATTGCGACCTGTAGTTTCATTACAAGGTTTACATGGGGGTCCATCCAGCCAGACGGACGGATGGATGGACGGACGGACATCGCTAAATCGACTCAGAAAGTGTTTCTAAGCCTATTGGTATACCAAAAGATGGGTCTGAGACAAATATTTCTATGCGTTACATACATCAGCACAAACTTATAATACCCTTCCAAACTATGGCGTTGAAGGGTATAAATATTTATACCCTTCACCACAATATTCGTAGGTGGGTATTATAAGTTTTTGCTGATGTATGACTTCAACTATCAGGATGACTTCAACGTCACGGTTATCCCCCTCTTCGAGAATGATGAAGATTACTCAAATTAATCTTCATCATTCTAAAGCGGCCTCAGCCGCCCTGCTCCTTCGCGTTTCCGAACGCAAGGAGGAGCTAGTGATAATCCAGGAACCTTGGATCGTAGGAGACAGGATTCGTGGATTATCACTAAGAGGCTACAAGCTAATACACGCCAGTGGATCAGGTAGGCTGCGGGCATGTATTTTAGCTAAAAGCACTTTAAACGTCTTCATTCTATCTGATTTTAGTGATGAAGACACGGTAGTGGCTGCATTGGAAACCAGCGCAGGCCCTACACTGATCGCCTCGTGTTACATGGGCCATGACCAGATTGAACCTCCACCCAACAATTTGGTCAGGAAGACAGTGGATATGGCTGTCAGCAGAAATCTGCCGCTAATAATAGGTGCGGATGCAAATGCCCATCACACCATCTGGGGCAGCTCTAACATTAATGAAAGAGGTGAGTCTATTTTTGATTTTCTTCTTCGTAGCAGTTTAGATGTTGTCAACACAGGGTCAGAACCCACCTTTGTAGTAAGCAATAGGCAAGAGGTTCTTGATATTACTTTGGTAAGCTCTTTGCACCATAATCTAATTAAAAACTGGAGAGTGTCAAATGATTGCTCCTTTTCCGATCACAGGTATCTTGAATTCGAACTTCAGTTCACTCAAGATAAACCAACACCCTTCTTAAATAGGAAGAGAACAAACTGGGACATGCACAAAGAATCCCTCTGTCGACTCTTGCCCACTGTACCGCATATAGACTCTTGCGAAGACATTGATCTAGCTGTCAACACACTGACCAATGCCTTTCAGCAAGCTACAAATCAAGCTTGTAAGAAAATCACCAGGAAAGGTAAATGCAAACCACCCTGGTGGTCAACCGACATTGAGAAGATACGCAAGGAATGTCGACGTCTGTTTAACGAAGCTAAGAGGACATCCAACTGGGTCCCGTACAAAGCTTCAGTTAACAGATTTAAAAATGTCGTCAGGAACGCGAAGAGGCAATCGTGGAGAAATTTCTGCAGCGGCGTGGAAGGATCTTCCGAGACTAGCCGACTTCGTAAAATCCTGACCTCCTCTCCCTCCGTCACTGGCTATATTCAAAAAGCCTGTGGCAACTGGACCACCAGTAGTTATGAAACCCTTGAGGTCCTCATGGGCACACACTTCCTTGGATGCAGTGCTCTACATCGCGAGCCAGTGTCCAGTAACTCGACTGTCATCGGGTCCTCACCCATCCTCATTGATAGAGGAAAAATCAAGTGGGCTCTTGACAGTTTCAAACCATATAAGTCAGCGGGTCCGGATGGAATCATCCCAGCTGACCTTCAGCATAACGCTGAGACTATAACTCCCTGGCTCATCAGGATTTTTATGAGCTGTCTTAAATTCTCATATATACCGGAATCCTGGACCAGATGTTAGGTAGTATTCATCCCTAAAGCGGGTAAAGCTAGCCACACAAAATCGAAGGACTTCAGACCAATCAGTCTCAGCTCCTTCCTTCTTAAAACTTTAGAACGCATTATTGATGGTCACTTACGATCATCAATCAATCCACGCCTTCTCTCTAAATCACAGCACGCCTATAATAAAGGTAAGTCTGTTGAAACAGCACTCCACTCACTTGTTAGTTCCTTAGAAAAATCACTTGAGTTCGGCGAATTTTCACTGGTTGCCTTTCTAGATATAGAGGGAGCCTTTAATAATATTAAGCCCACGTCGATTACTTCGGCAATGGCGGATATAGGAGTTGATGACTCTATCATCTCTTTTATTGGAAAACTTCTTTCCTATAGAATTATTTTCTCTACCTTGGGAAAAGCTACAGTATATAAAGTAGCATACCGAGGTACTCCTCAGGGGGGTGTTTTATCTCCCCTGCTCTGGAACCTTGCCATCAACAAATTGTTAATGGAATTGGACTCTCTGCGCTTTAAAACTATTGCTTACGCAGATGATGTCGCTATTGCAGTTTCGGGCAAGTACCTAAACACTATCTCGCAGCGACTCGAAGTCGCTCTCGCCACACTTACTGAATGGAGCGTTTCCAATGGCCTGGGAGTTAACCCCGCCAAAACGGAACTCGTTCTTTTCTCTAGGAAATACAAGATTCCCCAGTTCAATCTTCCAAAGCTTGATGGAACGGAACTGGTACTCACGGATCATGCCAAATACTTAGGTGTGATCCTGGACTCTAAGCTGTCCTGGAACTTAAACACCCAATCTAGGGTATCTAAGGCTTCCATTGCACTATACTCGTGCAGAAGAGCTCTAGGAAATACGTGGGGCCTATCCCCTTCCAATACAGCCTGGCTCTTCGAAATGGTTGTTAAACCCATTCTCATGTACGGCGCTCTTGTCTGGTGGCCTGCCCTAAACAAGGCTAATCAGCGAGGACTTTTTGTTAAGATCCTTAGATCTGCTGCTCTCATGATTACGGGTGCTTTAAGGACTACTCCTTCAAAGGCACTCTTTACCATGCTTAATTGGCTTCCGGCTGAGCTAATGGCCCAATTAGTAGCCCTCAACTCAGCTATTAGGTTAAAAACCACCGGTGAATGGTCTACTTCGTCTCTAGGCCACACCACTATTCTGGAGAAACTTAATCTCCCTGATAATATAGACTACTGTATTCCCTCACCCGCTTTCGAGCAATCCTTCACTGCGGATATCTCAGGGGCCCATAACGCTTTTAGTGAAGAGACCCTGGTTATCTATTCGGATGGATCCAAATCGTCACGTGGTGTGGGTGGGGGCTTCTTTATCCCATCATTTGGGATTAAAGTGAAATTCAAGCTCCCTAAACAATGCAGCATTCTTCAAGCTGAAATTTCAGCTATTTATAGGGCGAGCAAGTGGCTCACGTACCACCGAGTATATCCCAACGATATTCGTTTCTGTACAGATAGTCTTGCCGCCATTCATTCCCTTTCATCGGTCTACACGACATCCGTTCTTACCCGTGAATGCCGGGCGTCTCTAAATGAGATGGCGAGACATTCCAACATTGAACTTTTCTGGGTACGTAGTCATAGTAATGTACCAGGCAACATCATAGCGGATAACCTAGCAAAAGATGGTGCTCTTCTTAGTCAAGAAAACACTGATCAATTCATAGGTATTCCGCTCTCAGCATGCAAATTGCTCATAAAGCAGTTTATTTTTAGGTCCGCACAGACCAACTGGTCCACAGAAAGTACCTGTACGATCTCCAGACTTACATGGCCAACTTACGACAGTAAGCGCTCTGCAATCCTGGTCAGCTTTTCGCGCCATAGACTTCGCACCCTTATTTCAGTACTCACAGGACACTGTCTTATAGGTATACATGCTAGAAGACTTAATCTTCAAAGCAATGACTACTGCAGAAGTTGTCACAATGCAGAGGAGGAAGAAACAATATCCCACTTCCTCTGTCACTGCCCAGCACTTGCTGAACTTAGAACCCTCCATCTAGGTTTCCCATTTCTGCACGATCTATCAGAGATCTCGAACATCAATATTCGTAAAATAGGCTCTTTTATCGATGCATCTGGCTGGCTCTAACTGAGCCTCTTACTCTCGGTAGTTTTAAGAATTTAATTCTCTCTATCCTTGCAGGAATTACAAAAGGACCTCTTTATGGACCCAAGTGAGGTGGACCTTACAGTCTGCATCCTGCCTAACCTAACCTAACCTAACCATGTAACGCATAGAAATATTTGTCTTATACCCACCTTTTAGTATAATAATAGGCTGAGAATCACTTCCTTAGTCGATTTAGCGATATCAGTCCGTCCGTTCGTCTGGCTGGACGGCTGGCTAGACCCCCATGTAAACCTTGTAAGCAAACTGCAGGTCGCAATTCTAAAGATAATTTGATGAAATTTGGCACAGATCATTTTTTTTTTTTTTGATAATGGGACCATGGCTGTTGAAATTCGTCAAAATCGGTCCATTATTTATGGTATCTCCCATAGGTCCCACTTCCCGGAATTGATATATAGTCCACAAATATCAAGATTTTTGCATTAAATTTAAAACAAATACTGCCTATAGACACTCAAATCATTGTACTTAATTTCGTCGAAATCAGTCCACATTTGACCATAGCTCCCATACAAACTCTTCTGTCAAAACGCACTAAACAAAAATCACTAAAACGCTCGTAAATCTGAAGATAATGAGTATTTTGAGTTATTTTTTGAGTACATAATTCATGTAACAAGTGTAATCAATTTGCTATAATCGGTCCACATTTGACCCTAGCTCTCATATAAGTCCAAATGACGGAAACAGCTTAAATATATAAGTTTTAAGAAAAAGTTTGTATGATGGCAAAATTTAGCAAATATTTGTCTTTATACAGGAAAAAGAACACCTTTGACCTTAGTGGTGAAGGGTATTGTATGGTCGCTCTTGACCGACTACAGCATTTTCTTACTTGTTTTAAGCTACACATTTTCATTTTAAATAGTTTGTTTTAATAAACACATTCTTTTCGAAGCAATGTAAAATATTTTCCAATTTACTAAAAATTAAGCAAAAAATTACCTTAGAACATTTTTTCAAAAAAAATATGTTCATTTTAGTTCATGGTCTCTTACAAAAAAAGTGTTATAAAATATTAATTTGAATCTAAAAATTAGTAAATCATAAAAAACTTAAAATAACTAAAACCTGATAAATATGATTAAATATTTGCATAAAATTTTAAGTATTTTATCTATTTGGTTTTATCGCTCTGTTGATTTATAAATTGTTTTCTATTTTAATATTAATTAAATTTTTTTGTTTTAAACATTTTAATCATAAAATATTCTCACTGTTTTTCTGTTGACCATGAATATAATTCATTTTTATACCTGTTTTGTTAATTAATTTTTTAATGCTTTTTGTGGCGATTTTGTCTCTTCATGACTTATTGCATTTGAGTTTTAATTATAGTTTTTTTTTTAGAAACCATAAAATGAAATGGAATAATTTATATGCATGGTCTTTTTATTTGAGCTTTTGTCAGATTTGTTTCAAAAAAAACTGTTGACTATTGAAAAATATGATGGGGATGAAGTTTAATCATAAAAATATGGCATTATTTAAATAAGTTATTGTAAAAAGTCGGCGTAGTATAAAACTAAAATTTAAATTATAAATTGAAAGTCGAAAATTGTTAACACTATTGATTTTTTGAAATACTAATGGTTGATTCTGATATTAGGTACTAATTTCGAGGAACCTTTTGTTATATAAGTTGGTTTTAAATTTTAATCCCAATTATAGGTAATTTTATAGCTTCAAAGAATGTACAATTAAATAGAGTTATAAAACATTTTAAAAACATTTACTTATCTTAATGAGGAATGATGACAGCAGAATGACAAACTCCTACAAAATTATCGTGAACAAGTAAGAAAGTGCTATTAGTCGGTCAAGCAAGACGATATCCATTCCGGAAAGTGCAACCTATGGAAGGTACAATAAATAATAGACTGATTTTGACGAATTTTAATAGCATTGGTCCCACTATAAATGAAATTATCTGTTCCAAATTTCATCAAATTATCTTTAGAATTTCGACCTCTACTTTCATTAAATGGTTTACATGAGGATCCAGCCAGACAAACGGACTGACTGTAATCGCTAAATTGACTAAAAAAGTTATTCTAAGTCTATATTCGTAGACTAGAGAAAATAATAGTCGTCGACCAGAAGAGACTTTAATCCTCGACTAGAGGAGACTATCGTCGCCTACTAGAGGAAACTTGACATACTATAGTCTCAGACTAGAGAAACTTATAGTCTTCGACTTAAAGGGACTATAGTTGCCAAATAGGGTCGTCGGCTAAAGGAAACAATAGTCATTAACTATAGTGTACTATAGTTGTCGACTAGAGTAGAATGTAGTCTTTGACTAAAGGGAAATTTAGTCGACGAATATGGTCTCCTCTAGTCGACAAATATAGTCTCCTATAGTCGACAATTATAGTTTCCTCTATTCGACAAATATGGTCGCCAAATATAGTCTCCTCTAGTCGTCGACTTTAGTTGTCAACTATAGTTGTCGACTAGAGGAGACTTCGTCCACTTCAGGAGGCAATAGAAGTCGACCAGAGGAGACTATAGTCGTCGACTAAAGGAGACTATAGTCATCACCTAGAGGAGACTATAATTGTCGACTAGAGAAGATTTTAGTCATCGACTAGTCGACACTATAGTCGTCGGCTAGAGGAGACTACAGTCATCGACTAGAAGAAACTATAGTTGTCGACTAGAGAGACTATAGTCATCCACTTGAGTAGACTATATTCTTTGAATAGAGGAGACTATAGTCGTCGGCTAGAAGAGACTATAGTCGTCGACTTGGGGAGACTATAGTAGTCGACTTGGGGAGACTATAGTAGTCGACTTGGGGAGACTATAGTAGTCGACTAGAAGAAACTATAGTTATCGCCTAGAGAGACTATAGTCATCGACTAAAGGAAACTATAGTCATCGACTAAAGGCGACTATAGTCCTAGACTAGAGGAGACTATAGTTGTCGACTACAGGCAACTTTAGTCGTTGACTAGAGGAGACTGTAGTCGTTGACTAAAATCGACTATAGTCGTAGACTAGAGGAGACAATAGTCGTCTACTTTAAGGGACTATAGTTGTCGACTAGAGGAGACTATAGTCGTCGACTAAAGGAGACTATAGTCGTAGACTAGAAGAGACTATAGTTGTAGACTAGAGATTATAGTCGTCAACTAGAGGAGACTAAAGTCGTCGATTAGAGGAGACTATAGTCGTTGACTAAAAGAGACTATAGTTATAGCCTGGAGGAGACTATAGTCATCGACTAGAGAAGACAATAGTCGTCAACTAGAGTAGACTATAGTCTTTGAATAGAACAGACTATAGTTGTGGACTAGAAAGGAATATAGTCATCGACTACAGGAGACTATAGTCGACGAATAGAGGAGACTATGATCGTCAACTAGAAGAGACTATAGTCATTGACTACAGGAGACTATAGTCGTTAAGTAGAAGAGACTATAGGAGACTATAGTCGTCGACTAGAGAAGACTATAGTCCCCGACTAAATAATACTATAGTCGCCGACTAAAGGAGACTATAGTCGTCGACTAAAGGAGACTATATTCATTGGCTACAGGAAACTATAATCGTCGACTATAGAAGACTATAGTCGTCGACTTGTGGAGACTATAGTCATCGACTGGAGGAGACTATAGTCGTCGACTAGAGGAGACTATAGTCATTGAATAGAGGAGACTATAGTCATTGACTACAGGAAACTATAGCCGTCGACTTTAAGAAACTATATTCTTCGGCTAGAGGAGACTATAGTCGTCGACCAGAGAAGACTCGACTAGAGGAGACTATCGCCGTCGACTATAGAAGACTATAGTCATCGACTAGAGAAGACTATAGTCGTCAACTTCAGGAGACTATAGTAGTCGACCAGAGAGACTACAGTCGTCGACTAGAGGAGACTATAGTCATTGACTAGGAAGACTATAGTCATCAACTAGAAGAGCCTATAGTAGTCGGCTACAGGAGACTATAGTCGTCGACTTAAGGAGACTATAGTCGTCGGTTAGAACAAAATATAGTTGTCGACTAGAGGAGACTATAGTCGTCGACCAGAGAAGACTCGACTAGAGGAGACTATCGCCGTCGACTATAGAAGACTATAGTCATCGACTACAGAAGACTATAGTCGTCAACTTGAGGAGACTATAGTAGTCGACCAGAGAGACTACAGTCGTCGACTAGAGGAGACTAAAGTCGTTGACTAGGAAGACTACAGTCATCAACTAGAAGAGCCTATAGTCGTCGGCTACAGGAGACTATAGTCGTCGACTTAAGGAGACTATAGTCGTCGACTTAAGCAGACTATAGTCTTCGGTTAGAACAAAATATAGTTGTCGACTAGAGGAGACTGTAGTCGTCGACTAGAGGAGATATTAATCGTCGACAAGAGGAGACTCTAATCGTCGACTATAGACTGTAGTCGTCGTCATCGACTAGTGACTATAGTCGTCGTCGTCGACTAGAGACTATAGTCGTCGGGTAGAGACTAAAGTCCACGACTAGAGAAGACTATAGTCATCAACTAGTAGAGACAATAGCAGTTAACAAGTAGAGACTATAGTCCTCGACTTGAGAAGACTTTAGTTGTCGACTGGAGAAGACTATAATCGTCGACTAGAGGAGGCTATAATCGTAAACTAGTAGAGACTACAGCCTCCGACTAGAACAGACTATAGCCGTTGACAACAAGATACTCTCTGTGATACTGAAATATAGTTTATGGTTAAATAAAGTGCCAGCAAATAGTTTTTACCATAATTTAGCATATTTTCCAAACAAAAAAGTACAAAACATGTGTTATCTAGTTTCTGTGACTGATTTTCTGTCCTTCCTGACGTTAATCATTTGGCAATTTTATTCTCTCTTAACACACTAAATTTTTGTTTGTTACAACAAAAATTTAGATAATACAGCGGAAATTAATATAAACAAGTCTCCAGGGCCAAACGGTATTCCAGTACTGGTCTTAAAGCAGTGCTCTTTGACACTGGCGTGTCCATTTGCTTACATCTTCGGCATCTTGTACCATGCCGGTACATTTTTCCCAAAAAGGGTGAGGCTAATAACTCTGAAAATTACAGGCCAATAGCAATTTGTTCTGCACTTTCCTAAGATATGGAGAGCATGGTGAACCACCATCATGTTAAGTTAATGAAATCTTACAACATAACCAAATCTATTGATCTGCTAGAGCACTATCGCAATGTAGGTTGCTTCACACTGTTCTATTGTTACTACTTTGGAATGTTCTCTTACGAAATCAGGGAACTCTTCCCTGATGCTCTAACTTTCTAATCGTAGTCGATTGGCCGTATAGTTCGTACGTGCAATTTTCATTCGGCAAAAGTTTTGTCAATCATTTTGAATATAGGAAAGTTGAAATCAAGTGCCCACAAACACAATTCCACCTATCTCTACTCCCATAACCATATTTTCCTAATTCGAACACAATGCGCTGCATAAGTAGGGGCTATCCCCTGAATGCTGGTTCTAAAAGAGGTGCTATTTTAGTCTATGTCTCGATAGAAGGTTTTCAATACCATTGCCCAGCATTTGTACACATATTTATAAACCAATTTCAAGTCTTATATCTACAAGGTATTTAATAATACTTATTTTTTATTATACTGCTATATTTTCTTTTACATCTGATATCATTTCTTTATTTTTCCTTATATGCTTCTGTAGAATTAAGGAAAACTCCTTCCTTAGTCATATTTACAAATTAAAAATCATTAGATAAAAAAAGTTTTATACATTCCCAAAATAAATTAATGATTTTAGTAAAAAACTTACTTTATGTTTCGAAGTTTTAAATATCCATTTAATCCTTTGAATCTTTAAGATACTCAGCACCAAATTATATACATATAAGTATAAGTATTACATCAAAGAAATTTTTTTAGTCATTAGTTTAATTTGTTTTGAGTTTATTTTTTATTTTTTGATATTTATTATTTTACATTGTTAAAACTAAATTTTTTTGTTTGTTTTTTAAATTTATATTTAACATGTACGAATTTAATTATTTAAAATTTTATGGCAGAATTTGTTTAAATTATTGATTTATTTCACTTTATTGCTTTAGGTCTAATATTCTTAAATCATTAAAAATAACTTTACTTTTAAAATCATATTTGTTTTGTTTTAATTTTTATTTTCATATCTTATTTTTTTCTTTGTAGAACCTTTTATTAATATTTATTTTAAACTTAACATTAAAACAACATTTTCATTTGTTTTTCATTCATTTCACGTAATCAACTGTTGCACAGGCAGCCACAAAGTAAACTTTATAAATATTACATTAGATTTTGTAAACAAAAGCGAAAAATTCTCCACAATTTCAATTAACCATTTATTTGATTGAAAGGTAAACAGTGAAAATAAGAAAATAAACAAAACACACAAAAAAACGAAAACATTGAATAATGAATAGCAGCAGCAAATAAATTTTACCCTTTAAGCATAAAAACAACAAAAAACCCTGAAAGAGCAACAATTAAACAAATACACATGTATTTTAAAGCAAATGTATGTATGTATGTATGTGAAGAAAAGGCAAAAACAAAAAGCCAGCGGATTTAATAACCGTATATACCGTTAGTATAAACACACATGTGTACACACGCACCAATACACATACAATCACTTGTACAGATAACGAATAATCATATCACGTAACGCAACATACAAAAACGTAATGGCATCTACATTGACTAGGTTAGTAGGAAAATACCGAAATGTGCTTTTAGTTGTTGCTGCTACTTTTAAATTGAACTACAAACACACAGCACTAGCAACACTTCCACACATGTATACGAACATGTGAATTTCTTTACAGAAAAATTTTACTTTTTTTCTATTCTGTTCACGTTACGATTTTAGCTGAATGCGAAACGTTGTTGTTTATGACCGTTATGCAGCATAAAAATGTTTGAACTGAATTGTAACTCATACAAACATAAGATTTTATACCACTTTCTATCTTGTTCTTCCTGTTGCTTGTACTTGCATAGAGTCCTGAAACCTGTAGCTTAACAGTTGTCTGTTAGCAATAACAGAATTAATGTTATATAGTTAAAATAATATCCACAGAACTAATGTTTTCTTTTAACATAAAGAAGCCGATGTAAACTAACACAAGTAAAATTACATAGAAGGAACTGTAAAAATTGCGAACTGTTATTTTTAAAGTTAAGCTTTGAAAAACACAACAAAAGCCTGTTCAAAGAAAACAAAAACTAGTGTAAAAGAAAATCTAAAAAATATTCAACTATTTTTACAGCATATCTTTTGGCGCCCTTTAAAATATTGTATGAAACCATTTACTAAAATAAGCTAAATATATTAGCAATATATTTTTTACAAAACCAAATTATGAGTAGACTATGACTAGATTATGACTAGACTATGACTAGACTATGACTAGACTATGACTAGACTATGACTAGACTATGACTAGACTATGACTAGACTATGACTAGACTATGACTAGACTATGACTAGACTATGACTAGACTATGACTAGACTATGACTAGACTATGACTAGACTATGACTAGACTATGACTAGACTATGACTAGACTATGACTAGACTATGACTAGACTATGACTAGACTATGACTAGACTATGACTAGACTATGACTAGACTATGACTAGACTATGACTAGACTATGACTAGACTATGACTAGACTATGACTAGACTATGACTAGACTATGACTAGACTATGACTAGACTATGACTAGACTATGACTAGACTATGACTAGACTATGACTAGACTATGACTAGACTATGACTAGACTATGACTAGACTATGACTAGACTATGACTAGACTATGACTAGACTATGACTAGACTATGACTAGACTATGACTAGACTATGACTAGACTATGACTAGACTATGACTAGACTATGACTAGACTATGACTAGACTATGACTAGACTATGACTAGACTATGACTAGACTATGACTAGACTATGACTAGACTATGACTAGACTATGACTAGACTATGACTAGACTATGACTAGACTATGACTAGACTATGACTAGACTATGACTAGACTATGACTAGACTATGACTAGACTATGACTAGACTATGACTAGACTATGACTAGACTATGACTAGACTATGACTAGACTATGACTAGACTATGACTAGACTATGACTAGACTATGACTAGACTATGACTAGACTATGACTAGACTATGACTAGACTATGACTAGACTATGACTAGACTATGACTAGACTATGACTAGACTATGACTAGACTATGACTAGACTATGACTAGACTATGACTAGACTATGACTAGACTATGACTAGACTATGACTAGACTATGACTAGACTATGACTAGACTATGACTAGACTATGACTAGACTATGACTAGACTATGACTAGACTATGACTAGACTATGACTAGACTATGACTAGACTATGACTAGACTATGACTAGACTATGACTAGACTATGACTAGACTATGACTAGACTATGACTAGACTATGACTAGACTATGACTAGACTATGACTAGACTATGACTAGACTATGACTAGACTATGACTAGACTATGACTAGACTATGACTAGACTATGACTAGACTATGACTAGACTATGACTAGACTATGACTAGACTATGACTAGACTATGACTAGACTATGACTAGACTATGACTAGACTATGACTAGACTATGACTAGACTATGACTAGACTATGACTAGACTATGACTAGACTATGACTAGACTATGACTAGACTATGACTAGACTATGACTAGACTATGACTAGACTATGACTAGACTATGACTAGACTATGACTAGACTATGACTAGACTATGACTAGACTATGACTAGACTATGACTAGACTATGACTAGACTATGACTAGACTATGACTAGACTATGACTAGACTATGACTAGACTATGACTAGACTATGACTAGACTATGACTAGACTATGACTAGACTATGACTAGACTATGACTAGACTATGACTAGACTATGACTAGACTATGACTAGACTATGACTAGACTATGACTAGACTATGACTAGACTATGACTAGACTATGACTAGACTATGACTAGACTATGACTAGACTATGACTAGACTATGACTAGACTATGACTAGACTATGACTAGACTATGACTAGACTATGACTAGACTATGACTAGACTATGACTAGACTATGACTAGACTATGACTAGACTATGACTAGACTATGACTAGACTATGACTAGACTATGACTAGACTATGACTAGACTATGACTAGACTATGACTAGACTATGACTAGACTATGACTAGACTATGACTAGACTATGACTAGACTATGACTAGACTATGACTAGACTATGACTAGACTATGACTAGACTATGACTAGACTATGACTAGACTATGACTAGACTATGACTAGACTATGACTAGACTATGACTAGACTATGACTAGACTATGACTAGACTATGACTAGACTATGACTAGACTATGACTAGACTATGACTAGACTATGACTAGACTATGACTAGACTATGACTAGACTATGACTAGACTATGACTAGACTATGACTAGACTATGACTAGACTATGACTAGACTATGACTAGACTATGACTAGACTATGACTAGACTATGACTAGACTATGACTAGACTATGACTAGACTATGACTAGACTATGACTAGACTATGACTAGACTATGACTAGACTATGACTAGACTATGACTAGACTATGACTAGACTATGACTAGACTATGACTAGACTATGACTAGACTATGACTAGACTATGACTAGACTATGACTAGACTATGACTAGACTATGACTAGACTATGACTAGACTATGACTAGACTATGACTAGACTATGACTAGACTATGACTAGACTATGACTAGACTATGACTAGACTATGACTAGACTATGACTAGACTATGACTAGACTATGACTAGACTATGACTAGACTATGACTAGACTATGACTAGACTATGACTAGACTATGACTAGACTATGACTAGACTATGACTAGACTATGACTAGACTATGACTAGACTATGACTAGACTATGACTAGACTATGACTAGACTATGACTAGACTATGACTAGACTATGACTAGACTATGACTAGACTATGACTAGACTATGACTAGACTATGACTAGACTATGACTAGACTATGACTAGACTATGACTAGACTATGACTAGACTATGACTAGACTATGACTAGACTATGACTAGACTATGACTAGACTATGACTAGACTATGACTAGACTATGACTAGACTATGACTAGACTATGACTAGACTATGACTAGACTATGACTAGACTATGACTAGACTATGACTAGACTATGACTAGACTATGACTAGACTATGACTAGACTATGACTAGACTATGACTAGACTATGACTAGACTATGACTAGACTATGACTAGACTATGACTAGACTATGACTAGACTATGACTAGACTATGACTAGACTATGACTAGACTATGACTAGACTATGACTAGACTATGACTAGACTATGACTAGACTATGACTAGACTATGACTAGACTATGACTAGACTATGACTAGACTATGACTAGACTATGACTAGACTATGACTAGACTATGACTAGACTATGACTAGACTATGACTAGACTATGACTAGACTATGACTAGACTATGACTAGACTATGACTAGACTATGACTAGACTATGACTAGACTATGACTAGACTATGACTAGACTATGACTAGACTATGACTAGACTATGACTAGACTATGACTAGACTATGACTAGACTATGACTAGACTATGACTAGACTATGACTAGACTATGACTAGACTATGACTAGACTATGACTAGACTATGACTAGACTATGACTAGACTATGACTAGACTATGACTAGACTATGACTAGACTATGACTAGACTATGACTAGACTATGACTAGACTATGACTAGACTATGACTTTATATGATAGTATGACTTAAATATTTAGTTTGCTACCCTTTTAACCTTAATTATTATTAGAATGTTTCTTCATGCCTCAAGTCAAAGGTACAAGTAAGCACTATACTGTGCTTACATATCATAAATGTCTGTCAGAAGTATTTATGTGTTTTCATTTCCTTTAAATTTTACTCTAGTGTAAGTAAAGGTGGAAATCAAAATATCTTCACCATGCAATAAAAAGAAAAGTGTCATATTTTTCTCTATATAAATTATAATATTTTCAATTACACTATTTGCGCTTGGTGTCGTACTAGCACAAATTATACACAGGCACTTATTTACACGTACATATAGAATTTTGCTTCAGTATAAGTTGGTACGTAATGATATTTTGCCTGAAAACTTACATTTTATCCTTATAACGTGCTTTCCCCTGCACCTCAGCAAACACGGTGTGTACCTTCATATATTTTCAAGCAACCTGTAATTATAGTTTTCTTCTTTTTTTGCCAACACGTTAGAGAAATTTGTTGAAAATGCAAAAAGCATTCTTTTTCATTGCCGTTTGCATTGTATTAACTTCTGGTTAAATATTAGACGTCGTTGCCACAATTTTTTCTCTAAAGCAAAAGTTTGTAGGTTAAAATTAAAACAGAATGCTCCAGTAGCAAAAAAAAACAAACAACAGAAAACAAATATGTTATAAAAACCAACAATGTAAAAAATAAATTATGCAACTTTTATGTTTGAATATTTTTTTTTTTCTAAAGATTTTCCTTAACTTTTTCGTTGGATTGTGTTTTAGTTGTAACTTTGCAAGCAAAATTGTTAAATGCAAAAGCACCATAGACTATGAACCTGTTGAAGTTAGTTTGAAATAAAATTTTAAACCAATTAATTAAAAATGCATGGAAATATATTTAAGGAATTTTTATAAATTATATTTTATGTATGATGTTAGGATAGCAATTTAATCTATTAGATTTAATATACACACATATGTAGTAAAGTACCTATAGTAGAAAGTACTTGAAATTTTTGAATACTTATGCCGTGTAAATTTACGTAGACATATAAGCCAAATCTTATTCCACTTTGTTAGAGATGAAAACTCGGTTTTCTCATTACCCATATAGTACTTTTTTGACAGAACAACGATGACAATAACAAGTAAGAGTGTTATATTCGGATGTACCGAATCTTATATACCCACCATTAAGTTGTGATAAATTAAGAAACATATCTCCTAAAACTATGATGGTGCAGATAATTCAAAATGTTGACCAAATCCGAAAAAATTGTTACGCTAGTTGGTATTGTTGGTAAAATATTTGGACAAAATTTGAAAAGTAAAAGTATTTATAATTTAATCTCATAACCGGGTAAATTTTAGCATTAACAAGTAAGAAAGTGCTATAGACGGTCAAGCCCGACCATACGATATCCTTCACCTCTAAGGTCAAAGGTGTTATTTTTCCTGTATAAAGACAAATATTTGCTAGATTTTGCCATCATACAAATATTTTCTCAAAACTTATGTATTTAAGCAGCTTCCGACATTTGGACTTATATGAGAGCTAGGGTCAAATGTGAACCGATTATCTCGAAATTTGGCAAATTGATTACAGTTGTCACAAAAATTATGTATGCAAAAAATATACTCAAAATCTATACTCATTATCTTTAGATTTACGAATGTTTTAGTGATTTTTGTCTCATTTAGTGCGTTTTTAAAGAAAAGTTTGTATGGGAGCTATGGTCAAATGTAGACCGATTTTAAATTTACTGAAATTTTACTGAAATTTGGTACAGTAATTTTAGTTTACATAAACAATATTTGATTTAAATTTTATGAAAAAATATTGATATTTGTGGCCAATAAATCAATTCCGGTAAGTGGGACCTATGGGAGGTACCATAAATAACGGACCGATTTTGACGAATTTCAATATCCTTGGTCCCATTATCAAAAAAATGATCTGTGCCAAATTTCATCAAATTATTTTTAGAATTGCGACATGTAGTTTGATTACAAGGTTTACATGGGGGTCCAGCCAGCCAGACGGACGGACATCGCTAAATCGACTCAGAAAGTGATTCTAAGCCTATTGGTATAGTAAAAGGTGGGCCTAAGACAAATATTTCCATGCGTTACATACATCAGCACAAACTTATAATACCCTTTCCACCTATTGTGGTGAAGGGTATAAAAAGTAAGGAAAATTGCTTATAATACAAAAGCATTGCATACCTTCAGGCTTAAATTTTTAATCAAATTGCAGTTATTAAACCAAATTACATTATCTAAAGGTAGTGGGCCAACATGACAAGCGGCTGCGGGCGGCAATCAGCTGTTTTCTGATTTGTCAAATTTGAAGCGGCAACGGAAAAAAGTAGAACTTTGTTCTACTTTTCCGAGCGGCAGATTTTTTCAGTGCTGCCAGATTTAATTATATCCTACTCAAATATATTTGTATATGAATATTTTTGTAAACAAACGCACATTTTATGTACTGCCAATACTATGACCGTCCGCAGCAGGATTTCAGGAGTCTACGGATTTCAATAAAAATTAGTAGAGTTCTTTCTTAGATCAACTAATAGGCATGTGACGAATTTCACTAAATTATATTAAGAAGCTAGCCTTATTCATTGAGAATAAAAATAAATGAAAAAATAGGGACCCAAGGTAGGTACCCCCAGAAGTAGACGGATTTCAACCAAAATTAGTAGAGCTCTTTCTAGGATCAAACAATTAAAGTGTACCGAATTTTATCAAATTCTATTAAGAATTGCGGGTAATACATTGAAAATGAAAATAAGTGAAACAAGTAAGAAAAGCTATAGTCGGTCAAGCCCGACTATATAATACCCTTCACTACTAAAGTCAAATATGGACCAACAATTAAACAAGTTTTCCTAATATCTTAGAGACATACATACATATACTATTTGCTATTTTTTTTTAAATTTCGAGATTTATATCATTTCAGGCTAAGGGCCTAATATGGGAGCTAGGGTCAATTGTGGACCGATTGTTACCAAATTTAGATTATTGGTTTATATTTACAAAGTATTTATCTGTGCAAAGTTTAAGTAATCTTTATCTTTAGAGTTATTAACGTTTTTGTGCTTTTATGTGTATACACATATATAGAAACGTCTTTGGAGAATGTGTTTTGTATGGGAGGCATAGTCAAATATGGGCCGATTTCAAAAAAATTAGGAACACTGATTAAGGTTGTGATAAGCAATATGTGTGCTGAATATTATTAAAATACAACTAAATTTGTGGCTGTGAAGGACCAAAAACACCACCTATGGTGGTGAAGGGTATACAAATGTGGTTCCAGGGGAGGCACCCCAAGGAGGCATCGGATTTCAATCAAAATTAGTACGGCTCGTTTTTGGGTTAAAAAAATAGAATTGTGCTTAATTTCATCAAATTCTGTTCTAAATTGCGGTTTAGACATTAAGAAAGAAAATAAGTGAAAAATGGGTGTCCAAAGGAGGTACACTAAGGAGTCGACGGATTTCAACCAAAATTAGTACAGCTCTTTTTTGGGTTATACATTGAGAAAAATGGGGGTCCAAGGGAGGTATCTATCTACCAAGTAGTAGACAGATTTCGACCAAAATTATTAGAGCTCATTTTTGGGTTTAAAAAAAAGAAGTGTATCAACTTTTATCAAATTCTATTGAAAATCGCGTTTTCTACATTGAGTATAAAAATAAGTGAAAAAACGGGGGTCCAAGGAAAGCAACCCAAGGAGTTTGCCGATTCCAACCAAAACCAGTGGAGCTCTTTTTTGGGTCAAATAATAGAGTTGTGCTGGTTTTCATAAAATTGTGGTGATAATTGCGGTTTATACATTGAGAAGAAAAATAAGTGAAAAACTGGGGGTCCTAGGGAGGTACCCGAAGGAGTTGACGGATTTCAAAGTTTTTTTTTTTAATTTTACTTATCTATATAAAACTAAATAAGTGTGACAAATTTCATCGTTGTAGGATCACTTCTTCTATTTTTTGTATGAAAAAATATCACTGTGCGTTAACGCGCTTTTATCTGACGGACAGACGGACATAAAACCCCTTTTCTTTTTGTATTTTTGTGTTTCCGTAAGTTTTTTATATGGGAGCTATGGTCAAATGTTGACCGATTGTAACAAAATTTGCACACACTGGCTGGCATTGACTAAAGCTATTATAGTTTATCATTTAAGTGTATTTTAGGAGGAATTTAGGCTGTTTTCGTTAGTTTTTTGTATGGGAGCTATGGTTAAATGTGAACGGATTTGGATGAAATTTTATATGCTGCCTAGTACTTAAGTAAAACTTCTTTATACCAAATTTTATCATCAAAGCTATTATAATTTATCATTTATTAGCAAATAAGCAATTAGTCTAGACGAGGTAATACGGGAGCTATGGTCAAATGTGAACCGATTTCGGCGATTTCAATAGCAATATTTTCCAAGAAATTAATAATATTTATGCCAAATTTCAGTGACCTATATCCTTTCGTAAAGGTTTTATCGTGCAGACAACAGACAGACATACATGCAGACGGACATCGCTCAATCGTCTTAGAATTTCATAAGGATTTAGAATATATCAATTTTGGTTCTTGAGCTAATATTAAGGAAATTACAAACGGAATGACAATCTCAATATACCCCCCATTCTTTTTGTCAGTAAAATTTATCCTAATATTTATATTTTTTCTTTTCATTGTCTTCAGCATTTTTCGATCATTCATAGAATTTCATACTAACATACCTTAAACGCAATTTATTTTGAAATTATTTCTTTGCTTAAAAGAACAAAATATTTTATTTCCGTTCCAAATTGACTTAAGGGATGTCGATATGAATTATTCATAAAAATAAGTGAAACGATACTAAAAAAAATGTTTTGTCGTTGATGGTGATTTTTAAAAATACTTTGCTTAACTTAAAAATAACTTTATTTATAATGGGACTTTGGGACACCTACACACACATTTATTTTCTTGAAAACACTCACTCAAATGTATACAAACTTTTTGGTAGTAAGAAAAGGCTCTGATAGTGTACAACAAAAAATAAATATTGGTTTGGCATAACTACTTTCATGTAGAATACTAACTAATCTGGGTAAGTTCTTAGTGTAGCTGGTTGTCGGCTGACTGGATGGCTGACTGGTTAAATGGAAAAGTTGGCTGTTAGCTTGGTTTATTCCTGTTATGTCTGACAGTTTAAACGATAATGCACAGTGGGGTATTATACCAAGAATAATATAAAACTCAATATTCGAATTTTTAAATCTTTTTATGTAATCCTAATCGATCTTTTTTTAACATTTAATTTCCCTATGGGCTTAAATAAAAAACAGCCCACTGTAACTTGCTTTCCTTAAAAGCTAGACTTTTCCAGTTGAACTTATCAAAACAGCCAAAAAATGAACATTCAAAAAAAGTAAAGTTTGCCAACATAAAGAAAATTTTTCCTCCAAAAAATATTAAATATAAAAAGTTTCTCTTATATTTCTGGTAACAATAGTCTTTTCAAAGACTACGCTACAAGCAAAGTTTGTCTAACATTATTACATTTCCGGCTAAAGGCATTTCCGGCAAAAGAAAATACATAAAAAACTCTTGCTTTCTTTGCGAAATTTTTTGGCAGGTATTGATGTGTTAGTTGATTTAAGACTTTCTGAGTGGAACAAACAAGATGAATATTATGGTTGTTCAAAGGTAAACCTAAAGTTCTAACTGCCGCAGTGAATGCTAATATTGGACCTTCATAAAAAAGAAAAAACTGTATTAGCGTATAGAAAATATTAAAGAAAAACTCATATAATTTATATACATAGATTGTTTATATTGAAGTTGCTAATATTTATGCGAGTAGTACATTAAAATTTATTGCAAACTGTTTTTTATTTGCCCTAGAATTTCTTAAGCCACTTTCTAGGAAACATATTTTTAAGTTATTATTTGAAAAGTTTTTACTAAAATTCCCAATATCCTATAATTATAATTATTTATTGTCGTAATAAGGAAAATCGTAATAAATAAAAATTTTTAGATCAGAGAAGCCTAGATTTGGTACAAAATCTCTAAACTAATTCAATCATTAATCATTAATACTAGAACAATTGTAAATATTCTTATGCGAAGCATAATTAGAAATAAAACCTTTCGCAAACGTTTGTATAATTTAAAGACAGATTCAGCTTTACTTTAATCGTTTCGTTCAATTAGATCAACAAATAGTTTGAAAGTCAAATTGCAATAGCCAATAATATTCACATCTCGCTTATCTTGTTTGCTTTAGTTTACCATACCAATAATATGTTTAAGTACAAAACGGAAACGTTTGCGAATAGTTCGTTCTGGCTTAAGTCTTACAGATTGCTGATTATCGTCGGTATGTTAAGTTTTTCATGATCATTCAAATGGAAACATACCCAGTAAAACTTTTCATTACCAAATAATGAGTTAAACAGTTAAACTATTGAACACGAACTACTTACTCATTCGCTGTTTAAGTCATTACATTAACATGGGGATGTCATTGGAGGCAAGTACTTACCAATTGCAGAAAAGTAATGACTTGGGTAAGCAATTTGAAAGCAACAACAACAACAGCAACAACTTTTTTGTTGTTGTTTTATTAAAAACATATATTTTTAAACGAAATACAAAATTTTTTTTATGATCCCATGGGGGCTCGAACCCAGACCCTCCGACTGCTAGGCAGAGACTCTTCCACTGAGCTACTTCATATGTTGAAAACTTAGCAGTTTATAATTAATATAAACAATTTTTATTTTTAGATCCAAAATCATGTGAAAATAACTTTGTTTTTCCCTGCTTTTTTTTGCTTTGTTGTAATTTTTGGAAAAATATTTTTATACGATTTTTTGTAATTATTTTAAAACTTTTTTAAAATTATTTTAAAACTTAAACAATTTAAATCTTCTTTTTTGTATAAGTTTTTACATAAGATTGACTCTTACTTACTTAAATGTTACAACCTGTTAAGGTCAAAGTCCGAGCATATTTTAGAATTCCATGAATTTCGATCTTGTGCGAATATTCTCCAATTTTATAGGCCAAGCTTTGGTAGTGGGACATTTCAATTCTAATTTTATCCTCTTCATTGTATTTTTTTCAAGAGAGGGTTACTAGCCCGTAATCCTAACCCATTTTTATCGATCTTATGGGACAACTCTCGGAACATGTTAACTCACAATAATAACGGGTGTTAAACTAGCTTCCGGGGTGATACCATGAGGAGGTGTGTGTCCACAGTTGAGATGAAGGATGACCCAGATAAGTTGGGCTTACCAAGTTAAGACCAATTAGAATCGTGTTTGGTATTCAACATCCCCTACATAATCAAAATTGAGTCATGATGGTATTTTTTCATTAACGTGAGTTAGTTTTAAAAATTTTTTCATGAATGGTATTTTTTACAGAAGATAATATTTAAGTTCTTAAAATTCAAAAATCATTTAAAAAGACTCTTTAAATAAAAAAAAAAACTAAAAAAATTGTTGCCCTTGGTGGGATTTGAACCGGGGCCATTCAGTTTAAATTACCATCTTAATTACAAATAAGTACTTCTGTAATAACTTATTATTTATTCGGATGGTATGTTGTAGTCGTTACAAGGTAACCAGTTATCAGAGTTCTTGCCATTACCAAAGTTTTGCTGGGTACTTAATAGTCGTGACCATCTTCGACTCAGAAGAAGGGATACTGGCGACCTGTACATCAGCTAAAAAAGAAAATCCAATTTGCAACCCTACCAACCCTGAATGTATCCTACCAACCCTGAATGTACCCCCAAATATTTTTGTTTGTATATATAAAAAGACCTTATATGAACCTTATTTTGAAAGTGAATTAAGTACATTTTTGTTTAAATTGAGATATAAAAGGTTTTGCGCTTTAGTGTTTATAGATGGCCAATTTTAGTAAATCATATCTTAAGTTTTAATCAGAACCTGTCAAATTTTTTCTTTTATAAAAATATATATTTATAAAAAACAATTGAAAATGCGTTTTTAGCGGGTTCAATGGACTTATACTTTCAAAACAAACATTTTAAATATTAATTTTTTCAATTGAAAAACAAATAAAACGAAAATTTGTTGGTCTTGTATGAACAATTTTTTACTTTTGAATTGAAAAATGTATGGGACTTAGTCTACTTTCAAAACAAATAAAACGACAAATTTTGTTTCAAAAAATTTCGCGAAATATTTTTCACAAGAAAATTCCTAAAAAAAAGTACATTTCTCAAAAATTCCTTATAAAAAGAAAATTTTTGAAAAATTTCCTATGAAAAGTAAATTTTTGAAAAATTTCCTATGAAAAGTAAATTTTTGAAAAATTTGCTATAAATAGTAAATTTTTGAAAAATTTCCTATAAAAAGTAAATTTTTTGAAAAATTTCCTATAAAATGTAAATTTTTGAAAAATTTCCTATAAAATGTAAATTTTTTAAAAATTTCCTATAAAAAGTAAATTTTTGAAAAATTTCTTATAAAAAGTAAATTTTTGAAAAATTCCTTATAAAAAGTAAATTTTTGAAAAATTCCTTATAAAAAGTAAATTTTTGAAAAATTCCTTATAAAAAGTAAATTTTTGAAAAATTTCCTATAAAAAGTAAATTTTTGAAAAATTTCCTATAAAAAGTAAATTTTTGAAAAATTTCCTATAAAAAGTAAATTTTTGAAAAATTTCCTATAAAAAGTAAATTTTTTTGAAAAATTTCCTATAAAAAGTAAATTTTTTGAAAAATTTCCTATAAAAAGTAAATTTTTGAAAAATTTCCTATAAAAAGAAAATTTTTGAAAGATTTACTATAAAAAGTAAATTTTTGAAAAATTTCCTATAAAAAGTAAATTTTTTAAAAATTTCCTATAAAAAGTAAATTTTTTGAAAAATTTCCTATAAAAAGTAAATTTTTGCAAAATTTCCTATAAAAAGTAAATTTTTGAAAAATTTCCTATAAAAAGTAAATTTTTGAAAAATTTCCTATAAAAAGTTAACTTTTGAAAAATTTTCTATCAAAAGTAAATTTTTTAAAACTTTTCTATAAAAAGTAAATTTTTGAAAAATTTCCTATAAAAAGTAAATTTTTGAAAAATTTCCTATAAAAAGTAAATTTTTGAAAAATTTCCTATAAAAAGTAAATTTTTGCAAAATTTCCTATAAAAAGTAAATTTTTGAAAAATTTCCTATAAAAAGTAAATTTTTGAAAAATTTCCTATAAAGTAAATTTTTGAAAAATTTCATATAAAAAGTACATTTTTGAAAAATTTCCAATAAAAAGTAAATTTTTGAAAAATTTCCTATAAAAAGTAAATTTTTGAAAAATTTCCTATAACAAGTAAATTTTTGAAAAATTTCCTATAAAAAGTAAATTTTTGAAAAATTTCCTATAAAAAGTAAATTTTTGAAAAATTTCCTATAAGAAGTAAATTTTTGAAAAATTTCCTATAAAAAGTAAATTTTTGCAAAATTTCCTATAAAAAGTAAATTTTTGCAAAATTTTCTATAAAAAGTAACTTTTTGAAAAATTTCCTATAAAAA
The DNA here is from genome assembly GCA_933228675.1 of Stomorhina lunata. NCBI lineage: Eukaryota > Metazoa > Arthropoda > Insecta > Diptera > Rhiniidae > Stomorhina > Stomorhina lunata. The sequence goes on along the minus strand of OW121742.1, from coordinate 101,575,619 downwards.
GTAAATTTTTGAAAAATTTCCTATTAAAAGTAAATTTTTGAAAAATTTCCTATAAAAAGTAAATTTTTGAAAAATTTCCTATAAAAAGTAAATTTTTGAAAAATTTCCTATAAAAAGTAAATTTTTGAAAAATTTCCTATAAAAAGTAAATTTTTGAAAAATTTCCTTTAAAAAGTTAATTTTTGAAAAATTTCCTATAAAAAGTAAATTTTTTGAAAAATTTCCTATAAAAAGTAAATTTTTGAAAAATTTCCTATAAAAAGTAAATTTTTGAAAAATTTCCTATAAAAAGTAAATTTTTGAAAAATTTCCTATAAGAAGTAAATTTTTGAAAAATTTCCTATACAAAGTAAATTTTTTAAAAATTTCCTATAAAAAGTAAATTTTTGAAAAATTTCCTATAAAAAGTAAATTTTTGAAAAATTTCCTAAAAAAAGTACATTTTTCAAAAATTCCTTATAAAAAGAAAATTTTTGAAAAATTTCCTATAAAATGTAAATTTTTGAAAAATTTCCTATAAAAAGTAAATTTTTGAAAAATTTCCTATAAAAAGTGAATTCTTGAAAAATTTTCTATAAAAAGTAAATTTTTGAAAAATTCCCTATAACAAGTTTTTGAAAATTTCATAGTAAATTTTTAAAAAATTTAAAATCATTACAATATTTTAGTTTTTTTTATTGGAAATATTTTTAAATATCAATAAAAACAATCTTAGAACTGCTATGAAAATAAATTTAACTTTTACTCTGTTCGAGTAAATATTTCTTTTAGAATTTAAAAATGCATTGGACTTAACCACATTCAAAAAAAATTAAATTATTTTATTTGAAGAAACATTTTCTTTTAAAATTAAAAATGTATTGGACTTAATCCACTTTCAAAACAAATAAATTTTAAATTTTTATTTTGTTTGAATAATTTTTTCTTTTAAATTGAAAAATATATGGGACTTAAGCCACTTTCAAAATAAAAATTTGTATCAAATCGTTAACTATAAAATGTTTGACTGCTAATATTTTATCAGGTTTTGTAAATTTAAAATTACAATTGAAAATCATTCCCCATAATTAACACATTTTTTTTTTTGGAATATGGACTTATTCCATTTCCAAAATAAAGTCTTCACATATATAAAAACTATAGCCAAATGTTGACCGACACATTGGCTAGTATTTATATAAAGCTTATTTTGTAAAATTTAGTTGTTTTTTTGGTTTCCGAGAGTGTTTTTTATATGAAAGGTATAGTCAAATATGGACCGATTCCCATAAAATTTGATACACTGACCAATAATTGCATAAAACTTTTCTAATCTAAATTTAGTCGTCATAGCTATTACAATTGTATTCAATTTATCAGCAATAATGTATTTCCCGGATCGGGGTTATATGGGAGCTCTAACTAAATGTGAACCGATTTCGTCCATTTTGAATACACAACTTTTTCAAGATATTGAAAATACAGCTCTTTTCATTATGGCGCTATTGCGCTTTTATCAGACGGATAGACGGACATAAACACCCATTTTCTTTTTGTGTTTTCTGTGTTTCCGTAAGTTTGTTATATGGGAGCTATGGTCAAATGATGTTTGATTGTGTCAAAATTTTGTTCCTCTAGCTCTTTTCATTATGGCGCTATTGCGCTTTTATCAGACGGATAGACGGACATAAACACCCATTTTCTTTTTGTGTTTTCTGTGTTTCCGTAAGTTTGTTATATGGGAGCTATGGTCAAATGATGTTTGATTGTGTCAAAATTTTGCACTTTGGTTGACATTGCGCTATATTTAGTTTCCAATACTATTACAGTTTATCATTTATTGGCATTTGAGTATACTTTAGGTGGAATTTAGGCTGTTTCCGTAAGTTTTTTGTACCGGAGCTACTCGTATAGTTAAATGTGAACCGATTTTATTGCCTAGTGCTTAGTTAAACTTCTATATACCAACCTTAAAATTGTAACAGCTACAATTTGTTATTAATTAGCAAATAAGCAATAAGCCCACACGAGTTTATACGGGAGCTATGGTCAAATGTGAACCGATTTTGACCGATTTCAATCCCAAAATTTTCCAAAGAATGAAGAAAATTTATGTCAAATCTCACCGACATAAAGACATAGTGACATACAGACATACAGGCAGACGGGCGGACAGATAGAGGGACATCGCTTAATCGTCTTAGAATTTCATAAAGATTCAGAATATACCTCAATTTGTATACCCTTCACCACCATAGGTGGAAAGGGTATTATAAGTTTGTGCTGATGTATGGAACGCATAGAAATATTTGTCTAAGACCCACCTGTTAGTATACCAATAGCCATAGAATCACTTTTTGAGTCGATTTAGCGATGTCCGTCTGTCCGTCCGTCTGTCCGCCCGTCTGGCTGGCTGGCTACACTGCGTGACCCCCATGTAAACCTTGTAATCAAACTACAGGTCGCAATTCTAAAGATAATTTAATGAAATTTGGAACAGATCATTTTTTTGATAATGGGACCATGTCTGTTGAAATTCGTCATATCTGTCCATTATTTATGGTACCTCCCATAGGTCCCACTTCCCGGAATTGATATATTGGCCACAAATATCAATACTTTTTTATGAAATTTGAAACAAAAACTGCCTATGTAAACCAAAATCACTGTACCAAATTTTGTTGAAATCGATCCACATTTGCCAATAGCTCCCATACAAACTCTTCTATTAAAACGCACAAAATGAGACAAAAATCACTAAAACGCTCGTAAATCTAAAGATAATGCGAATTTTGAGTTATTTTTTGCGAACGTAATTTTGGTAACAACTGTAATCAATTTGTTAAATTTCGAGATAATCGGTCCACTTTTGACCCTAGCTCTATAAGTCCAAATGACGAAAACAGCTTGAATAAATAAGTTTTGCGAAAATGTTTGTATGATTGCAAAATTCAGCAAATATTTGTCTTTATACAGATAAAAGAACACCTTTGACCTTAGTGGTGAAGGGTATCGTATGGTCGGGCTTGACCGATTATAGCACTTTCTTACTTGTTGTTTTTAAGCTAATATTAAGGATTTGTAATGACAATCTCAATATACCCCCCATTCTTTTTGATTTTGGGTAGAAAAATATGGTGGTGGTTAATTGTAACGCAAAAAGTTTCATTCTGTGGAGTAGTGTTATACATATTTAAAATATTTTTTGTTTAGCTCAATTTAAGCTTTATTTATCTGTTTAAATGGTAGCACTGTCTAATTGGTATTACTATGCAGATCTTAAAACATATCTTTAAAACTTATAACAGTATCCCAATGTACATAGAAAAATCTCATTATAATTTGTGTTGATATTATTTCATTCTTGTTAATTAACACAAAATTAAATGGACATAATTTATTTATTCAAAAGAAAAAATTTTTATGAAAAAAAAAAAATAATATAAACAAAACAAAAATAATACAACAAAAGTTGTTTACTCAGTTTAAATGAAATTTGCCAGGGGTCAAATTAAATAAGAAGTAAAAAGATAAAAATAGCAGAGCAAATGTTGGCCTTTGTACTAACTTTTAATTTAACTAATTGTGCAATAATAAACATAAAATTTTGTTAGTATAAAAATATTTTTTTTTCTGTTGGATAATTGCCATGTCCTTCAGCTTTGCAGCTCTACCTACGCATCTAATTACAAAAATCAAATAGATAATGTTGCACTTAATGAGATGAATATTAAGAGGGATAAATGAAATTAATGTAAAAATTATTTTAATTTTTTTTTAGTTAATAACAACAAAATATTTATTCGAGTTACATTGTTTCTACAAAAGTTGCTAAAGGTTTTACATGCAATATCCTTGACATTTTTTTAATGTAATATATTATTTGATCCTGAATGTTTAACTGAACGACTATTATTAAAATGACACATTTTTTGAGTGAGGTTCAAATCACAATAAAGGATAATTGAGGCTATTGTATTTAATATTTTTTACTGATAAAATAAATAACCGCATATCGAAATTATTATTTATTTTATTTAAATATATTTTTCTTCTGTCACTTTTTTTTGGTAATTTGTGTTGAAAATTAAATAACACAAGCGGGAAAATTATTCTGACAACATAAAAACTCAAAAAAGGTAAAACTATACAAAAAGGCTTAATGTTAAGAAATTACATAGTTGATGTTCGATACCAAGCAACTTTAACAAAAATTTTTTATAGAAAAATTTTCGTTGAAAAAATTTTTCTATAGAAAAATTTTCGTTAAAAAAAATTTCTATAGAAAAATTTTTCTAAAATTTTCGTTAAAAAAATTTTTCTGTAGAAAAATTTTCGTTAAACAAAAAATTTTCTATAGAAAAATTTTCGTTAAAAAATTTTTCTATAGAAAAATTTTCGTTAAAAAAATGTTTCTATAGAAAAATTTTCGCTAAAAAAATTTTTCTATAGAAAAATTTTCGCTAAAAAAATTTTTCTATAGAAAAATTTTCGCTAAAAAAATTTTTCTATCGAAAAATTTTCGTTAAAAAAATTTTTCTATAGAAAAATTTTCGTTAAAAAAATTTTTCTATAGAAAAATTTTCGTTAAAAAAATTTTTCTATAGAAAAATTTTCGTTAAAAAAATTTTTCTGTAGAAAAATTTTCGTTAAAAAAATTTTTCTATAGAAAAAATTTCGTTAAAAAAATTTTTCTATAGAAAAATTTTCGTTAAAAAATTTCGTTAAAAAAATTTTTCTATAGAAAAATTTTCGTTAAAAAAATTTTTCTATAGAAAAATTTTCGTTAAAAAAATTTTTCTATAGAAAAATTTTCGCTAAAAAAATTTTTCTATAGAAAAATTTTCGTTAAAAAAATTTTTCTATAGAAAAATTTTCGTTAAAAAAATTTTTCTATAGAAAAATTTTCGTTAAAAAAATTTTTCTATAGAAAAATTTTCGTTAAAAAAATTTTTCTATAGAAAAATTTTCGTTAAAAAAATTTTTCTATAGAAAAATTTTCGTTAAAAAATTTTTTCTATAGAAAAATTTTCGTTAAAAAATTTTTTCTATAGAAAAATTTTCGTTAAAAAAATTTTTCTATAGAAAAATTTTCGTTAAAAAAATTTTTCTATAGAAAAATTTTCGTTAAAAAAATTTTTCTATAGAAAAATTTTCGTTAAAAAAATTTTTCTATAGAAAAATTTTCGTTAAAAAAATTTTTCTATAGAAAAATTTTCGTTAAAAAAATTTTTCTATAGAAAAATTTTCGTTAAAAAAATTTTTCTATAGAAAAATTTTCGTTAAAAAAATTTTTCTATAGAAAAATTTTCGTTAAAAAAATTTTTCTATAGAAAAATTTTCGTTAAAAAAATTTTTCTATAGAAAAATTTTCGTTTAAAAATTTTTTCTATAGAAAAATTTTCGTTAAAAAAATTTTTCTATAGAAAAATTTTCGTTAAAAAAATTTTTCTATAGAAAAATTTTCGTTAAAAAAATTTTTCTATAGAAAAATTTGTCTATAGAAAAATTTTCGTTAAAAAAATTTTTCTATAGAAAAATTTTCGTTACAAAAATTTTTCTATAGAAAAATTTTCGTTAAAAAAATTTTTCTATAGAAAAATTTTCGTTAAAAAAATTTTTCTATAGAAAAATTTTCGTTAAAAAAATTTTTCTATAGAAAAATTTTCGTTAAAAAAATTTTTCTATAAATACTTAAAGTATAATGTTTTCATATGATAATGTTTTTTGAAGTACATTAATTCCTGTGGGAAATAATCATATTTAGGATATAACATTACAATCATATAATGTTTACTTAATGACAGAAATGTTAAGGTAAATTAAAGTAAAATAAATATTTAAGAGATTTCATTTCTTTTTTTGTAACATAAACAGGCCCTTTAACCCCAAATTACAACAATTCATCTGTTGAGACATTAGTTAGAATTAAGTACGAGTACTTAGATGTGTTTATGTGTAAATGGTAAATGGTTCTCAGGGGTAAATGTGTGGCAGTACTTAACATGGCTTCTACACCTACATTCTTTTAAATATTATTTCTATTATTCAACATTAGAAAATAAATGTTATTTTCCAGTAACATTTACGTGATATGTTATACAAAACAGTCTGTTCATTTAACAGTTTCTAAATAAGTGTTAAACTTAACATTCTTTCTGTGTTAACATTGGTTTTGTATAATGTTTTAAGAATGTTCATGGTTTGCTGTTATAAATGAAAACTTTCATTCTGTTAGTGTTAAAGTATTTGTGTCTGTTATTTCAAGTTTGAGCAAATTGTTGCCTGTTATAAATGTAAACAGAGAACCAGCCTTTAAGTTTATTTGAATTTTTGTCTGTTGCTCATATTCTAGGCAAAGTAAACCTTTGTTAGGTTTTTTTATATTTTTTAACAAGGATATCATCCTTTAAAGCCTTAACATGTTCACTTTTTTTTATTTTTTGGTTTTCCTGTTTTATTGTTGTTTGTCTTAAAATTTTCTGCAAAATTTGCAAAACATTTAGAATAAATGAGTTTTGGCTGGCATAATTAATTACAAAATAACATTAAAATTTTCAAAAGTTTTTGATACGTTTTGCAAAAAAGTTTTTATCTGCATATAAAATGAATTTAATTATTTAGCAAAAGTATTAATATTTTAAGACGAAATTAAATTAAAATAACTTTAGATAATTTTATAATAACATTTTTAAAATAAGTTTCTACGTTATCTATTTGTTATGAGATATTTTAAAACATCAGTTGTAAAGAAATGAAATACTCACATTTTCTATGAAGTTCATTGCGATATCACTTAAGGTATTAAGAAGCATATAAGCTCTCCAGTATATGAAACTATAGAAAAGTTTTTAATATGAAAAGCTTTCTATAGAAAAGTTTTTAATATGAAAAGTTTTCTATAGAAAACTTTTAAATATGAAAAGTTTTCTATAGAAAACTTTTTAATATTAAAAGTTTTCTACATAAAACTTTTTAATATGAAAAGTTTTCTATGGAAAACTTTTAAATATGAAAATTTTTCTATAAAAAACTTTTAAATATGAAAAGTTTTCTATAGAAAACTTTTAAATATGAAAAGTTTTCTATAGAAAACTTTTAAATATGAAAAGTTTTCTATAAAAAACTTTTAAATATGAAAAGTTTTCTATAGAAAACTTTTAAATATGAAAAGTTTTCTATAGAAAACTTTTAAATTACGTTTTAATATGAGAAGTTTTCTATAGAAAACGTTTTAATATGAAAAGTTTTCTATAGAAAACTTTTTAATATGAAAAGTTTTCTATAGAAATCTTTTTAATATGAAAAGTTTTCTATAGAAAACTTTTTAATATAAAAAGTTTTCTATAGAAAACCTTTTAATATCAAAAGTTTTCTATACAAAACTTTTTAATACGAAAAGTTTTATATAGAAAACTTTTTAATATGAAAAGTTTTCTCTAGAAAACTTTTTAATATGAAAAGTTTTCTCTAGAAAACTTTTTAATATGAAAAGTTTTCTCTAGAAAACTTTTTAATATGAAAAGAAAACTTTTTATTATGAAAAGTTTTCTATAGAAAACTTTTCATTATGAAAACTATAGAAAACTTTTTGTTATGAAAAGTTTTCTATAGAAAACTTTTCTATAGAAATCTTTTTGTTATGAAAAGTTTTCTATAAAAAGCTTTTTATTATGAAAAGTTTTCTATAAAAAACTTTTTATTATGAAAAGTTTTCTATAGAAAACTTTTCAATATGAAAAATTTTCTTTAGAAAACTCTTTAATATGAAAAGTTTTCTTTAGAAAACTTTTAATATAAAAAGTTTTCTTTAGAAAACTTTTTAATATGTAAAGCTTTCTTTAGAAAACCTTTAAATATAAAAGTTTTCTATAGAAAACTTTTGTATATGAAAAGTTTTCTATAGAAAACTTTTTAATATGAAAAGTTTTCTGCAGAAAATTTTTTAATATGAAAAGTTTTCTACAGAAAACTTTTTAATATGAAAAGTTTTCTACAGAAAACTTTTTAATATCAAAAGTTTTTTTATAGAAAGCTTTTTATTATGAAAAGTTTTCTATAGAAAACTTTTTAATATGAAGAGTTTTCCATGGAAAACTTTTTAATATGAAAAGTTTTCTATAGAAAACTTTTTAATATGAAAAGTTTTCTATTGAAAACTTTATAATATGAAAAGTTTTCTATAAAAAACATTATAATATGAAAAGTTTTCTAAAGAAAACTTTTTAATATGAAAAGTTTTCTATAGAAAACTTTTTATTATGAAAAGTTTTCTATAGAAAACATTATAATATGAAAAGTTTTCTATATAAAACTTTTTAATATGAAAAGTCTTCTATAGAAAACTTTTTATTATGAAAAGTTTTCTATCGAAAACTTTTTAATATTAAAAGTTTTCCATAGAAAACTCTTTAATATGAAAAGTTTTCTTTAGAAAACTTTTTAATATGAAAAGTTTTCTTTAGAAAACTTTTTAATATAAAAGTTTTCTATAGAAAACTTTTTAATATGAAAAGTTTTTTATGGAAAACTTTTTAATATGAAAAGTTTTCTGCAGAAAATTGTTTAAAATGAAAAGTTTTCTGTAGAAAACTTTTTAATATAAAAAGTTTTTTATAGAAAACTTTTTATTATGAAAAGTTTTTTTTTTTATAGAAATCTTTTTATTATGAAAATTTTCTATAGAAAACTTTTAAATTACGTTTTAATATGAAAAGTTTTCTATAGAAAACGTTTTAGTATGAAAAGTTTTCTATAGAAAACTTTTTATTATGAAAAGTTTTCTATAGAAAACTTTTTATTATGCAAAGTTTTCTATAGAAAACTTTTTATTATGAAAAGTTTTCTATAGAAAACTTTATATTATGAAAAGTTTTCTATAGAAAACTTTTTATTATGAAAAGTTTTCTATAGAAAACTTTCTATTATGAAAAGTTTTCTATAGAAAACTTTCTATTATGAAAAGTTTTCTATAGAAATCTTTTTATTATAAAAAGTTTTCTATAGAAAACTTTTTATTATGAAAAGTTTTCTGTAGACAACTTTTTAATATGAAAAGTCTTCTATAGAAAAATTTTTAATTTTGAAAAGTTTCTGTTAAATTTTAATATAGGAAACGCCTTATGAAAGACTGTTTACTCCTCCTCATATAATATTTTCCTGCCTTTAGTACATTTGGGGATTAATCCTTAACCAAACCCATAAAATTTGTTTACCTCAGAGCCTTGGGTGGAGCCATTCCAGAATCAAAAATTCTACAATAAAAGTAAATAGGTATTAAAAATGACTACAAAAATTACCTTCACAGCCACATATTTCAATTTGATCTACATCACAACGTTCACATTAATCATAAAATAATTTTAATGACATTTATATTTTTGCGTATAAAAATGTCATCTAATTCAACATAACAATACGATAAATTAATATAATTTATTTAATAAAACCACAAAATAAGTATTAAAATTTATAAGTCTCTTAAATCCCTTTTGTACCTATGACGGCATGATGACTCCAATATCGAGTACATGATATTTTACATCATGACATTATTGACATTTGTGTGCGAAAACAAATTTGTGTAAAAAAAACCCACATAAGCCGAGATAATTCCCAACATCTTAATTTCATCAGAATATTATATAATGTGTTATTCTGATAGGATATGATACTGTCTATAATGGTTTTATTTTAAAGTCGTTTGAATTTAATTTAAATATGTAATTATGTAAATTTTTTAATAAAAGTTTTTTAAGGTATAGATGAAATTAAATATGAATATGAAATTTTATATCCTTTTACATTTGGAGTTGCGTATAAAAAATATGTGCATGAGCACAATAAGAGGGCACAGATATAAGGGGTCATGGTGTTTAAATTTAAATTTTAAATTTATACTTAAAAAATTACAATACCTTGAAAATTTTCCCATACATATGGGCAAATTCTGCGTGACTGACGATATATTTGTACGGATTTTGTTGTACTTAAATGTATCCCATTGCCGTTCTGCGCTAGATATCTTTGCACAGATTTCAGAGAATATTAGCGCATCGGTTGTACTATCGAATGGTATTTGTAAATTTACATACTTCTTTTGGAGTAAACAAATTTTCGCTTTTAAAGTACTGTGACGGACGCTACAAAAAATGGAAGTGACATTTTTTCAAAACGTGTTTCTTTCATCAAATCGGTCGCAGTAATAAAAAATTGTTAATACATTTAAGATAGAGGATAATCAGAGCATTACAAATCAGCTTTTATAAAATTTTTTAAAGTTTCCAGTTTCACCAAAAATCCATAAATGAACTGTTGCGGACGCTACTTGAAGGACGATACAGCTTTTACTTGAATGTTTTTTATTGGGAAAAAATGCATATTTCATATTTTTTTAAGGATTCGTTAATCAGTGAAAATAATGATTTTATGTGTTCCCGAATATCATCTTATTCCTTTTCATATTCGCGGCAACTGTGGCGTCAAAAGCAAACCAACTTTACGTGCCTCATAGTTATTATTGTCCAGGTACAGGAGGAAGTACTTTCACAATAATAACTTCAAGATACGATACATTTGTACGGATTTTATTGTACTTAAATCTATCCCATTGCCGTTCTGCACCAGATATCTTTGCACAGATTTCCGATTATATTAGCCCATCGATTGTACTATCGAATGGCATTTGTTAATTTACATACTTCTTTTGGAGGAAAAAGATATTCGCTTTCAAATTGCTGTGACGGACGCTACAAAATATGGAAGTGACTTTTTTTCCAACACGTGTTTCTGTAATTTTCATCAAATCGGTCATAGTAATAAAAAAATTGTAAATATATTAAAGATAGAGGAAAATCAGAGGACAGCTTTTATAAAATATAAAACAGCTTTTATAAAATATTTAAAAGTCTTCAGTTTCACCAAAAATCCATAAATGAACTGTTGCGGACGCTACTTGACGGACGATACAGCTTTTACTTAAATGTTTTTTATAAGGAAAAAATTCATATTTCATATTATTTTTAAGGATTCGTTAATCAGTGAAAATAATGGTTTTATTTGTACCCGAATTTCATCTAATTCGTTTTCATATTCGGGGTTAAAATGCGATTTTTGGGCACAAATTAATATTTCACAAAACGGCTACATACATATATTTATTTAGTTGTTATTAAGTTGTTCGCTTTTTACATCTTATTTTTCGTCAAAAGAATGCTACGGCTAGCTGTAAGAGTGTCCCAAAAATAAAAAAAAATCAAATTTCAAAATTATCAAATTTGCCCCACTGTATATTTTTTAACACCTAATATCTTAAATTTAATCTGTGGATATAGACAGTGTGATTGCTTTATGAATAAGACAGATATGTGATCGTAAATATTGTATTAAATAAATATCATTTTGTAAAAAATATATACTGTGACGGACGCTACACACTTTCCTATATATATATTATTCAGTAAAATGCCATATTTACATCTACATATTTTTAGCCTAATGTAAAGCACACTACAAGTTCTCTTTACGAACCAAGTTCAATTGGAGATAAAAGAAAAATTGCACTAGTCAAATTAAAAAAAAAACCTTTATTTCTGTGACGGACGCTACACACTGTGAGCCCTTTTTTACTTGAAGTTATTTTTATCACTCCAATTACTTTTGATGGGGTCTTTTAGATCTAATTGTATAAAATTGAGCAGACTTTGAGCCCATACTGAAACTTGATATCTAAATGGATGTTTTTGTGATTTTAATGAACTTTTAAAAAAAAATTTATTTTAAAAATGTATCAAAATTCGATGTATAAATTCGAGGTGCAAATAAAGACCTGCCATTCACGAAGAGATCAATGAAAAATTGTATTCATTATATATTCTAAAGGATCAACATATGGATAATTTTTTCATTAACACAAATATGTGCTTTTGACAGTTTTAAAATTTTGTCCTTGGTTTCATGTTTTTCGGATTTGCCTATATCTTGAAAATTTGTCCATACATATTTACAAATTTAAGCAACTTAAATTCTCAAGAAAGCAATTAAAACATTTAAAATGCCAATTTATCTTCGAGTGATATATACAAATTATAAGTATATAAACGTTATGTGTTTTTGACAAGTATTTCTCAGTAATTTTGATACGTGTCACATCCACATGTGTCATGATGACTTTCTTTTATGTTACAAATTTTCTTAAGAAAATTAGTATCTATTAATCAAATAAATGCTTCCGCTTTAACAGATACGTCACAGCTCATAACACTCAAGTAAATTAAAAATTCCAATAAATATATCTTATTTTAAAGGCAACATTTTGTCACGCTCAATCTAAATATAAAACAATTTTATTGGAAATTGTGACGATTCTTGATTTGTTAGAAATTTGTTCATACTATGTTATCATTAAGTGATTAGTTATAACCAATTGGTTATAAATTAGAAAAATCATTTCAGTTTTAATAAAGGTATAAAAGTACGAAAATAATAGATTCAGAAACTCATACTAGATACTTATGTATAATACCTTTTAATCTGAAAATTTTAAAATTGGTGGAAATACTAGCATATGCAACTCCACATACCTCATCCTGTAAGTTTTTCAAAAGTTTTAAAACTTAAAGGACCAAACTAAAGCAATTTACCCACCAAACATACACGTTATTCACAAGTCGTAAAATACACATGCCATGTGCATTTTTAAAATATCTTTTGCAGGATTTGCCTTATAAACAAACGAAGGTATGTTATAGAAAAAATATATAAATAAATATAAGGGTAACCCTTATTGGGTTGGATATCGAGCAACGATTCTGATTGGTCTTAACTCATCTCATCCCATATCTCAATATAAGCCGCAATTATCAAAAGAATCTAATAGTTGACCCAAACAAGAGCTCTACTAATTTTGGTTAAAATGCATCGGCTCCTACGCACTTAAATTCAATTTGATTAAAAAGTTACGCCTAAACGACTGCAACACTTTTTGCTTTTATTGTGCGTAACAATTTTTGTGACTTTTTTCAGAAAATTTTGAACTTTGTTCTACGATCGGTAAATTTCATAGAATTTTTGTGGCTTAAACTAAAGAAGAGACTCTTACCTTTCACATGGTTATGGTAGGAGCATTGAGCAAAACCGAGTTAACTTAGTTTTTGTCCAAAGAAAAATTAAAACACTGAATTTTGTAGAGCTTTTTTGATTTCATGATATATCCTAAGCTAAATATATACAAGATTAGGTTATTTTCTACCGCAGACTAAGACCAAGGTTTTGTATATTAATTAAATCGACATCAAGATTAAAGCTGTGAAATTATCTGCGGCAATAGGGAAGAATAGCTTAAGTCGAAAATTAAAGTTTTGAGATATCATCAATTTTGTGTAATTTTTCTTCTGCCTGATTTCTGCGAATAATTTAAGAATTAATATATTGGTAAAATGTTTATTAGAGAAGAAGGATGAATATTAAAAAAAAATATTGACAAATTCAGAAGATTTTACGTTTTTTCTACTTAAGCTCTTTTTCGAAACTTAAATTTGCTTTAAACTGGACCTTAAATATAAGGGTCTTTTGTAAAATAAGGGTCATCCTAATGCAAACATACGCGTTTTAACGAAAAAAAAACCTGAAAAAATATCCACATGAAATTAAACATACCTTTCGAAAATACAAACACACAAAGGCATCTGGTGCCAAATGACAATATCAATACTAAAAGGAAATATAAACAATAAATAGCGTTACATTCAAGTAAAGCAAAATGTAGAGATCCGCACACAAACGTAACAACTTACAATTTTTAATAATTGAGTTACTGTGAGTTATGTGAAATAGCGGTATTTAGTCTTACTGCTTTTCAGGGACCGACTTTATTAAAATATAGTAAAAAAAATCTCAATTTACTCAAAATTAATTATAATGTAAAATTTACTTTTTGCTGAGGACGTCTACATTTAATTGATTGACGAATAATCTATAGGCAGTACTGGGATCTCAAAAACATAATAGGTATCTTCCGAGCAAAGTCGCCGCTCAAAATTTCGATTTTTTTCAAATTGGTATACTCAAAGACTAAGACTAATATTTATATATTTCATACATCAACAAAAACTGATAATACCCTTCCCAACTATTGTGGTAAAGGGTATTATAAGTGGCATCTATTGTAACTAAAAAAGTTTAATTTTGTGAAGCAGAGTAGTTTGGGGTATATTGAGAATTTCATTCCGTTTGATATTCTAAAATATTTCCTTAACTCAATTATTCTGGATCCTTATAGAACAAATATGAGGCAACAAATAGCATTTTAACGTTTAATATTTTATTTTCTGTATCATCTAAAAATATTTTTAATATTTCAACTCTTAATTAAAGTAAAATATAATACAATTAAATACTGAAATGAAATATATTACAACTGTTATATGACCTCGATATTTGAATATATTTTATACCAATTGCATTTGCATTAAGTTTTATAAAAGGAAAAACAAATGACTTATTCTTAGAAGCTAAAGGGCATTTAAATTGATTAGTTTTTGACAACAAAATTACAATGCATTTCATTTCTCAATTATCGATATTTAGATTGAATTGCTGTTTTATAAAATATCTTTAAATAAAATTATTGCTATTAGTTTAAAGATAAATTTAATAGAATTACTACAAAATAGTTAAAAAAAGCAAGTTAAGCTAATAAATATACCCAACATCATCTTTGTCTTAATATAGATAGGTAGAAGGGAACCAAACATGCACACTTTTTCAAAATTTTCTATACAAAAAAATTTCTAATATTTCATTTCTAATTTTAAAAAATTTTGAAATAATTCATATTTCTCATGAAGATTTATTTTTCTTAAAAAATTCAACAAAACTTAAGTTCCAACACGACTTGACAAATAAAGTTATAACTAACAACAATACAAATTAAATATAAACTAGTTTTCTATAGAAAACTTTTCACATTAAAAAGTTTTCAATAGAAAATTTTCATTTTAAAAAGTTTTCTATAGAAAGCTTTTCGTATTAAATACTTTTCTATAGAAAGCTTTTCGCATTAAAAAGTTTTCTATAGAAAACTTTTCATATTAAAAAGTTTTCTATAGAAAACTTTTCATATTAAAATGCTTCTATAGAAAACTTTTCATATTAAAAAGTTTTCTATAGAAAACTTTTCATATTAAAAAGTTTTCTATAGAAAACTTTTCATATTAAAATGTTTTCTATAGAAAACTTTTCTATAGAAAATGTTTTCCATAGAAAATTTTCATATTAAAAAGTTTTCTATAGAAAACTTTTCATATTAAAAAGTTTTCTATAGAAAACTTTTCATATTAAAAAGTTTTCTATAGAAAACTTTTCATATTAAAAAGTTTTCTATAGAAAACTTTTCATATTAAAAAGTTTTCTATAGAAAACTTTTCATATTAAAAAGTTTTCTATAGAAAACTTTTCATATTAAAAAGTTTTCTATAGAAAACTTTTCATATTAAAAAGTTTTCTATAGAAAACTTTTCATATTAAAAAGTTTTCTATAGAAAACTTTTCATATTAAAAAGTTTTCTATAGAAAACTTTTCATATTAAAAAGTTTTCTATAGAAAACTTTTCATATTAAAAAGTTTTCTATAGAAAACTTTTCATATTAAAATGTTTTCTACAGAAAACTTTTCATATTAAAATGTTTTCTATAGAAAAAGTTTTCTATAGAAAACTTTTCATATTAAAAAATTTTCTATAGAAAACTTTTTTATAGAAAACTTATAATATTAAAAACTTTTCTATAGAACTTTTCATATTAAAAAGTTTTCTATAAAAGCTTTTCGTATTAAAATGTTTTCTAAAGAAAACTTTTCTATAGAAAAAGTTTTCTATAGAAAATTTTCATAATAAAAAGTTCTCTAAAGAAAACTTTTCATATTAAATAGTTTTCATATAAAAATTTTTCTGTAGAAAACTTTTCATATTAAAAAATTTCGATAGAAAACTTTTTATATTAAAAAGTTTTCTAAAGAAAACTTTTCGTATTTAAAACTTTTCTGAAGAAAACTTTTCATATTAATAAGTTTTCTAAAGAAAAATGTTCACAATAAAACCTTTCCTACAGAGAACTTTTAATATTTAAAACTTTTCTATATAAAGCTTATCAGTTTTAAAAGTTTTATATAGAAAAGTTTTTAATTTAAAAGTTTGCTATAGAAAAATTTTTAATATGAAAAGTTTTCTACATACAACTTTCCATATTAAAAAGTTTCTATAGAAAACTTTTCATATTAAAAATTGTCTATAGAAAATTTTTCGTATTAAAAAGTTTTCTATAAAAGGCTTTTTATATTGTAAAACTTTACAGAATTAGTAAAAGCGAAAACTTTTAATAATAAAACGCCGTCTATAGAAAACTTTTTATATTAAAAATTTTCTACAAAAAACCTTCAAATATGAAAACTTTTTAATAGATATCTTTTTAATATGAAAAGTTTTGTAGAGAAAACTTTTAATATACTTTTAATAGTTTTCATAGAAAATTTCGATTATGAAAAGTTTTAAATATGAAAAGTTTTCTATAGAAAACTTTTAAACGTAAAAAGTTTTCTATAAAACGCTTTTAAATGTGAAGGTTTTCTATAGAAAACTTTAAAATATGAAAACTTTTCCATAGAGAACTTTTAAATATGAAAAATTTCCTATAGACAACTTTTCAATATGAAAAGTTTTCTATAGAAAACTTTTTAATATGAAGAGTTTTCTATACTTTTTAATATGAAAAGTTTTCTATAGAAAACTTTTTAATATGAAAAGTTTTCTATAGAAAACTTTTTAATATGAAAAGTTTTCTATAGAAAACTTTTTAATATGAAAATTTTTCTATAGAAAACTTTTTAATAAGAAAAGTTTTTTATAGAAAACATTTTAATATGAAAAGTTTTCTATAGAAAACTTTTTAATATGAAAAGTTTCTATAGAAAACTTTTTAAAATGAAAAGTGTTCTATAGAAAACTTGTTAAAATGAAAAGTTTTCAATAGAATACTTTTTAACATAAAAAGTTTTCTATAGAAAACTTTTAAATATGAAAAGTTTTCTATAGAGAACTTTTAAATATGAAAAGTTTCCTATAGAGAACTTTTTAATATGAAAAGTTTCCTATAGAAAGTTGTTCAATATGAAAAGTTTTCTATATGAAAAGTTTTCTATAGAAAACTTTTTAATATAAAAAGTTTTCTATAGAAAACTTTTTAATATAAAAAGTTTTATATAGAAAACTTTTAAATACGAAAAGTTTTCTTTTGAAAACTTTTTAATATGAAAAGATTTCTATAGAAAACTTTTTAAAATGAAAAGTTTTCTATAGAAAACTTTTTAAAATGAAAAGTTTTCTATAGAAAACTTTTTAAAATTAAAAGTTTTCTATAGAAAACTTTTTAAAATTAAAAGTTTTCTATAGAAAACTTTTTAAAATGAAAAGTTTATTTTTCTATAGAAAACTTTCATTTTTAAAAGTTTTTTATAGAAAACTTTTAAATATGAAAAGTTTTCTATTGAAAACTTTTTTAATATGGAAAGTTTTCTTTAGAAAACTTTTTAATATAAAAAGTTTTTTATAGAAAACTTTTCACATTAAAAAGTTTTCTATAGAAAACTTTTTAATATGAAAAGTTTTCTATAGAAATCTCTTTAATACGAAAAGTTTTCTATAGAAAACTTTGTAATACGAAAATTTTTCTACAGAAAACTTTTGAACATGAAAAGTTTTCTATAGAAAACTTTTTAACATGAAAAGTTTTCTATAGAAAACTTTTTAACATGAAAAGTTTTCTATAGAAAACTTTTTAGTATGAAAAGTTTTCTATAAAACAGTTTTTTTTTATAGAAATTTTTGATATTAAAATTTTCTATAGAAAATGCTTTCATATGAAATTGAAATTACTACAGTTTATTGCCATGACCTTTTTGTTTATCTTGTTTATAGTTTTTTTTAACAAATTTTATTTTAAACCGAGCTATAAAAAACACAATTGCTCACCAGAGTTTTTACATTAATGAGCTATGAATTAAAATATAGGGAAAAGGAAAATAATACTTTTGATTATGAAACTGATATTCCCCAAAGTAAATACCTCTTAAAATATCATCATTAACACTCAAAGCCAACATAAAAACTATATAACCCAAATAGATAAAAATAAGAAAAATCTATAAATATGAAACGTGTGTCTAAAGGATGTGATAAATTGTAATACAATCTGGGTTAAAAGCTCAAGTCATAAACTACACTTCAATTTTAACAAAATTTTTAAGCTGTAATAAAAATTCGCAATCAATCGTAAAATTTTGTTTACATGTTATTTAAGAACATATTTAAGCAGGTTTTATCAAAGTACTTAACATTTTTATGTTTATTAGTATTCAAAAGCTTTTTACAGGAATTTTATGGTTTTTGAGGGAAATAAGCAAAGGGAGATATTTAAAATACAAATTCAAAATGACAATGAAATCAATCAGGTTTAATATATATAGAATAAAAACGTCGAAGAAGATCGATTTTAGGCTGCAATATGATTAACCAACATATACAGAACTTTATTGATCAAACGTTTTAATTTTCCCTAAACCTTTACTATAAGACTGTAACAACGTACGTCATCCATCATAAAACTTAAAAAAATACATAATATAAGGCCTTATTATCTTCCCTATTGTTATGTGTTCATACGCTATTGTCTACCTCCTGTATGTATGGAGGTACATATACATTTTTGCCAATTTTCGTAAATGAAGTCAATTGTATTAGTGAACAATGTAAATTATTACCATACATGTGGTAAGTAAATACAATGTTAAAGTGTATATTTATATGTAACAATGTGCGTAGTATAAACATATCCACGCTAGATTTGAAAATAGCACATCTTCTCGGATAATCTAAAATTCTGCAAAATTTTTAAAACAGAGGGAAAATTAGAAAATTTTAAGATTTTGAATTTTACACCTTAACTAAACTCATGGTCGAATAATCAAAAACTAAAACATATTAATTTGAGCCATATTATGGGACAGATGACCATATTTAATTATACTATATATGTATATACCTTTATACCCCTGGGTCCAGTTTTGTGGAAAATAATGAGCGATATTGTTTTTGTAATTTTATATGTTTATCCAAATGGGATTTACAGAAAAGGATTAATGTAAAAGTAAATAAAAACATGATGTTAAGTAAAATTGGGGTGTAATATGTAAAAACTTTATTTGAAATAAATAAAATATAATGGGATAGACTAGTCAAATAAGTCTATTTGTAGACACGTGTGTTTTTATACCCACCATTAAAAAGAATGGGGGTTATATTGAGATTGTCATTCCGTTTGTAATTTCCCTAATATCAGCTCAAAAATTGAAGTATATTTTGAATCCTTATGAAATTCTAAGACGATTAAGCGATGTCTGTCTGTCTGTTTGTCTGTCTGTCTGTCTGTCTGTCTGTCTGTCTGTCTGTCTGTCTGTCTGTCTGTCTGTCTGTCTGTCTGTCTGTCTGTCTGTCTGTCTGTCTGTCTGTCTCTCTGTCTGTCTGTCTGTCTGTCTGTCTGTTTGTCTGTCTGTCTGTATGTCTGTCTGTCTGTCTGTCTGTCTGTCTGTCTGTCTGTCTGTCTGTCTGTCTGTCTGTCTGTCTGTCTGTCTGTCTGTCTGTCTGTCTGTCTGTCTGTCTGTCTGTCTGTCTCTCTGTCTGTCTAAATATTAAGCTAAACGAAAAGTATTTAACAGACTATTAATGCTAAACTATACCAGGTTATGAGATTACATTTTGTGCAAAGTAAGTAAGGAACACCACTTACATACTTTTAAACGTTAAACTATAAAGCTCCTGCAACCGAATTTAGTCCAAATATTTTGCTAACAATACCAACTAGCGTAACAACTTTTTTCGAATTTGGTCCACATTTTGAATTAGCTGCATCCTCGTAGATATATAAGAAATATTTCTAAATTTAACACAACTTGATGGTGGGTATATAAGATTTGGCATAGCCGAATATAACGCTCTTACTTGTTAAATGTAACATGTTGCAAAAGGCGAGGTCTTGGATATTTCGAGAAGACTGCTAAGTCTCGGATTTCAATCCGATGCAGAAATTTTCCAAAACTGCGTTTCACATTTCTGATGAATCTGTTAACTGAAGCTGTAAAAGGGACCCAGTAACTAGTCCTTTTGGCTTCCTTAAACAGATTCTCTGCGCAACGTCGCAATATCTGTTGACCTCCAAGGGGTCTTACATTTGTCTTTCCTTGTGGCAGAATTGCAAGCTTGAAGTGCCACTAGCTGAAGAACATTTGTTAAATATATTCATTAATACATATATACATGATTTGAAGTTAATGTAGTAACAATTTTTACAAAGTTAATAAATTGTTAAGCAACACAATCTTTTTATAGCTACTAAAGGGATTACCTAAGCAAAGCTATCACGTGCCACTGAATAAATAAGGTTCTACAATAATAAATATACGCAAAAATTGTTAGGCTAAGAAAGGGCCAAGATAAGAGTTTTAACAAATGGTCAGGGACTAGAGTGGTACACACCTTTAAGAGCTTCTTAAGATAAGATAAACTAAAGGACATCAGTAGTTTTACTACAAATTTTATTATGGTCAAAAATTAAAGCAGAAAAGAAGTTCTTTTGTCCATTTAATATTTATTTTAATAGTTTGTGTATGCAAAAATTTACGTCAATTCTACTTTTCGTTTATTATGTTAACATACACCTTCATATATCTTAATATGTATTAATGATTACACACACGAATATAGTAGATTGCCCCCTATATTATACAATGAATATAGAGTTCTGTGTCACCCCCTAAAAATAAAGGTTCGTAGATTTTAGGTAATCGTTTTAAAAACGTTTTTCCTAGGACCTTTGTGTAATATAGAAGACCGACTCGATCTTTATAAGAATAAATTTGAGCTCTGGTCACCCCCTACAAATTAAGTTTGATAGATTTTAATAGAAAATCTTAAACATTTTGTTGCAGTAACTTTTTTTGAATCTTCCTCATATTTTCTACACATAAACATTTCAATATAATTTAAAAGGTCTTCTAGAGATTCTTAAACATGAAAAAAGATGGAAAGAAATATCACTTTCTGTTAAGGGAAAGGTCAAGAAGATATTGAGTTAACTTAAGTTTCTGTTAATCATCAGAGCAACATTTTTGGAGAACCGGTCTATAATGCAATGTCCACAAAAAAAAAGTTAAAAATTTCTAAAATAAACAAAAAAAATTTCATCTGTAGCTGGTTTACACAACCAACCAAGTGTGTCGTAATCGAAAAAGGGATTTTTGCTTGAGTTTGCGGTTTTTTTATTAAATATTTCTGCATACGAAATAAAGTAATTTTACACATTTACCAAAGAGATGCGAAGGTAAAAGCGTTCGATTGAATGCTAATAACTAGACACCAATTTTATACATTCACAAGAAACCCTCAAGCGTCTGTCAATAAATTGGTTTTGTTCACAGGATTAAAGGCATAGAATAAGAATAAAAATGAAATTGTACAGAAAAGTGAAAATAGATTTTTCACCAAAGATTTGCTTAATGTTTTTGGTAACAGAAATGTGGGAAAGATATGGGAAAAGCTATGTAAACAAGCAATCATTCCAAGTATCTCAGAGGATTACCCAGCCTGGACTGGAAATCTTTAAGAATTTAATCCATTTAATGCTTTTGTTACTTACTTAGTCAGTCAAGCATTTTAGGTTCAAGGTAAGTATTGATTATGTTAGAAGAGCCTTAAGGCTAATTTGTTTAAAGTAGATTTTTGTGTTATACAAAACTGGTGTGTAAAGTGAAAAAATAATAGTAAAAAGCCGTTTAGTTGGTTAGGGCCAACCACTTGATATTCCACACTATTGAATCACTTGTACAAATAGGTATATTCTTGTGATTTCGGAAATGGATCTTGCATGACCAAATGTTGACCAAGGTTCTTCAAATTTTTTTAATGAACTTAGATATTATTAAATTTTTTTTAAGTTTAACGTCTAATTTTTGGAGCATTTTTGTTTATTTTTTAAGTCAAGTTTTATAGAATCATTTGAAATTCGTCGATTTTATCGAATGAATAGAAATATTTGCTGGTATAAGCACTACTACCTCTTTCACCGAAACTAGTTATTTATCTGAGGCATGGGCACTTATACGTAAAAATTGTAAGCCCTTGAATAAAAGGAATAAATTAAATCATATAGTCCTCTTAATATGAATAGTGTATAATTTTTGGGATGTAGGAGACACATCGGTTCTGATTGGTCTTAACTTGAAAAGTCCATACTTATCTTGGTTCTTCATCTCAATTGTGGACACTGACCTTCTCGTGATAGTTAGCTAACATAAGCAGCGTGTTCTACCACAAAAACGATAAAAACATGGATTAGGGCGACGAGCTAGTAACCCACTCCAAAAAAAAAAACAATCACTATGAAAAAGCTAAAATTAATAATAAAAACGGTCCACCCTAATGTTGACGACTATGGTAAACGGAAAAAGACAATGATTAAAGAACCGGTACCTGGAACATCCAAATTCCTTACAGGGGAGGCACTCTGATCCATTTGATTGATGTTATTGATAAATACAAATGAAATGGTCACTGCGTCGCCAAGACACCAAAAGGCGATCTATATTATAGCTGCCATTAGGTGGTTTTATGGTGAACAAAATAATGCGAAATCTGGTAACCAACTTCATCGCAGTAAGTGAAAAAATAGCGACCATACACGTCAAAGCTAAATACTAAATCACCTGAGCCAGATTTGTCCTAATGCACCCATAGAGAAAAAGGATGATGGCTTTAAAGAATCTTTCTATGATAATTTTGAGTAAGTCTGTGATAGATGCATCAATCATGACGTTAAAATAATAACGGGTGGTGTTAAAGCAAAGTTAGGCAGGGAAAAAATACGACAGGGTCATATATTTTGTTGTTAATGCATCTACCATATATAAAGTCTGGACATTGGTGCAATCTTAATATGCTGATTGTATATCCGAATATTTTTGATTGTAGATATTAAAAGGGGATGTTATATATATATATATATATAAACGAATTATAGCCAAATGTTGACCGATTGTTCACAGACTGGCTGATTTTTATATAGAGCTTAATCATGCAAAATTTAGTGGCCATAGCTGTCATAGTTTCTAATTTAATAGCTTTTAACTGGCCATTGCTACAGACAGACAGACAGACAGGCAGACAGACAGACAGACAGACAGACAGACAGACAGACAGACAGACAGACAGACAGACAGACAGACAGACAGACAGACAGACAGACAGACAGACAGAAAGACCGAAAGACCGAAAGACAGACAGACAGAAAGACAGACAGACAGACAGACAGACAGACAGACAGACAGACAGACAGACAGACAGACAGACAGATAGACAGACAGACAGACAGACAGACAGACAGACAGACAGACAGACAGACAGACAGACAGACCGAAAGACAGACAGACAGACAGAAAGACAGAAAGACAGACAGACAGACAGACAGACAGACAGATAGACAGACAGACAGACAGACAGACAGACAGACAGACAGACAGACAGACAGACAGACAGACAGACAGACAGACAGACAGACAGACAGACAGACAGACAAACAGACAGACAGACAGACAGACAGACAGACAGACAGACAGGCAGACAGAAAGACAGAAAGACAGACAGACAGACAGACAGACAGACAGACAGACAGACAGACAGACAGAAAGACAGACAGACAGACAGAAAGACCGAAATACAGACATACAGACATACAGACAGACAGAAAGACCGAAATACAGACATACAGACAGACATAAAGACAGACAGACAGACATAAAAACAGACAGACAGACAGACAGGAGACAGACAGACAGACAGACAGACATCGCTTAGAATTTCATAAGGATTCAGAATATACTTCAATTTTGGTTTTTGAGCCAATATTAAGGATATTACAAACGTAACGACAATCTCAATATATCCCCCATTCTTTTTGACGGTGGTATAATTAAAATTAATGATGAAAATTGATGTTCCTCACAACTAACCGGGGATTCAGACAAGGCAACATCTCACAATGTGAGAAAATCCTGCCGGATGTTGCAGTTAATGCAACTGGAATAATTTTCAATGGAAAACTCATGTTAATAGCGTTTGCCGGTGATGTTGATATCCTGGGACGCACATTGCTTGGATGGATTTAGTTTTCAATAAATCAATCAACAAAACTGATAATTTATACAAGCAGACACTAAACTAAAATTGGACCACATGTTCTCACTTTAAACTACAGAACCGAGGTTGTAACCATAAGTTCTGTGAGCTATAAGATAACATCGACATAGTATATTTAAACAGCAGCGTTGGCTTGAAAATGTTCGTTTTCGAAAACGATCCTAAAGGAAGCAGTAGAAGAGGAAGTCCGAAACTTCGACAGAAAAACCAAGACGAGAAAAATCTTCTAAACTTTAGTTTACGCAATTGGAGAATATGCGCAAAAGATCGAAGCTCATGGAATTCTAAAATAAGCTCGGACTTTGATTTTAAAAGGGCATTAAGGTAAGCAAGTAAGTAGTGCGTGACGATGGTGAAAAAAATCTGACTCCAAGCTATCAATCAACGCCCGTTGCATATAGAATATAGTCCCAATTATATATTGTATAGAGATTGGGATTGCTAAAGTGTGGACTTTTTACACTTGAAATTAAGTTCGGTAAAAATGACAAGATATACCAATAAACTCACTAGGTCACATTTATGTTGCATAAGTATACGAAAGTAATAATAAGTGCCTAAAGAGTATCTAGAAGAGATAAATATCTTCCTTTGCAATTGGAAGCTTGAGGAATATCTTCCCGACAAAACTAAGAACTTTTGGAGAAAGAGATTCTGAAGTCTGGACTAGAGACTGGTGTGAAATCCTGTTTGAATGTATTAGTGCGCAGTTGCAATATGTATCTGTATGTGAAACCAAGCAATCCAGGGCTATGTCTGTAATATTAACAATTCTCCTGGCTTAATAATGGGTGTTTTTTTAGAGGTATAGAACTTCGAATTGAAATAAAACACAAGAAAATCGTTTTAATGTCCATCAATTTAGCTTTATTTTAAGGATAATTTTATGCCATTAATGTTTAAATATGATTTCGGGCATGTGGCCACCGCGGCTGGCTCGAATAAAGCCAATTCTACAGGTCCAATTTTCAACTACTTTTTCGAGCATATGGGGCCGTATGTTGGCAATAACGCCACGAATGTTGGCTTCCAAGTCCCCTAACGTTTCTGGTTTGTTGGCGTAGATGAGCGACTTCACATATCCCCAAAGAAAATAATCCAGTGGTGTCAAATCGCACGATCTTGGTGGCCAATTGACAGGTCCATTCCGCGAAATTATGCGCTCATCGAATGTTTCCTTCAATAAATCAATTGTGACGTACGCTGTGTGGCATGTAGCGTCGTCTTGTTGGAACGACAACTCATCCACATTCATGCCATCCAATTGGGGAACAAAATAGTCGGTTATCATGGCTCTATACCGGTCTCCATTTATGGTAACTGACTCTCCAGCATTATTTCGGAAGAAGTATGGCCCAATGACTCCACCAGCCCATAGAGCACACCAAACAGCCAGTTTTTGTGGATGTAATGGCGTCTCAAGGGTCGCATGTGGATTCTCTTCACTCCAAATGCGGCAATTTTGCTTGTTGACGTAGCCATTCAACCAAAAATGAGCCTCACACTGAACAAAATTTTGCGATGAAAATCAGCATCGAGATCAATCTCATTTTCGGCCCATACACCAAAATCACGACGCAGTGCATGGTCTCGCGGCTTTAATTCTTGCACAAGCTGGATCTTGTAAGGTCGCAAGCCAAGATCTTTGCGCAAAATCTTCCATAAAGTTGATGGACAAAGCTCCAATTGCTGTGCACGGTGGCGAATCGATTCATTCGGGTCCTCTTCAACACTTTGCTCTACAGCGGCAATTGTTTCTTCGGTGCGCACTGTTTGACGTCGCTGCGGATGCGTATTATCACATAGAGTAAACGTAGTGCGAAAACGATCCATGGTTAACCGAATTAATTGCTCTGATGGACGATTATGTCGACCATAAAATGGACGGAGCTTGCGGTAAACTTCGTGAACTGAACCATTATTTTCGATATAAATTTGCACGATTTGCAAGCGTTGTTCTTTTGTCAACCTGTTGATGATGAAATGGCAAACCAAACTAAATATTAATCACTTGACAGCTGACAAAATGGCCGCCAGTTAAAAAAGTGATGCCAACTTAAAGTTCTATACCTCAATAAAAAACACCCGATAGAAGCCGAAACCTTATATAGGTTGCGGTAGTTTCCTTGAAGTTAGGACTTCTGATTTTTAATTAATTCGGTTAAGATTGAAAGATATGATATCTTTTTCTTTCAATTTTTCTCGATGACATAGGAGTAGCCAGCAACGATTGGTTGGTATCACCATTTATAAGAAATATAACATTTTTTTAATTTTTAAATAAAACGAACTTTTTCTCTTTTGTATATCTATCTTTCATCGATTTAAGTATCTACGACCAATTTTGACATAAAAGTAAAACATTTCTGTTTGAAACAAGGATCACTCTACTATTCATAATTGTTGGAAAATAGTAACAATTTAAGCCAGACATAAATACAAACATACATAAGCTGTATTGTCCTTTTAAATGTGTCTGTGGTTAAATTTTTCTGTAGTTGTATTTCAATGCAATACAAGAGCAGACATTTATGTTATATAAAACTGACTTTTTATTATTGGATTTTTTTTAGTTTTTCCACAATTTTTATTATTGTTAAATGTGTGGTAAACGTGAAAGGAATTTATGCAATACAAATGCATTTATATTTTGTTTCGTTTCTTTAAATGGTATGTGTAATTTTTTTATTATATAAAATTCTTGTTGTTAAAAACAAAGTTGGGAAGAAGCAATTTGTATAAGAAAACACCAGAGATGGCTACGTGACTGTTTTTAGATTAAAAAAATTAAAACATTCATTTATTTCTATTAAAATTACTAATTACCACAGCATCCTCTATCGGCGGTAAGCCTTTAGCTATAACACGCCGTCGATGTAAAATAAATGAAATTGGTTTTACATAGAACAACAACTTTAAACAATGCTTTCAATTAACTACAAATAGCGGAACTTCACTGTTCAAAAAATAGACTAGGAATTACAGAGTTTAATAATGTGTAATATTTTATCACTACTTTTTATCACCTTTCACCTCTCTAATATCTCCTTTTCAAAGAAAGTAAACTCAAATCGTATTAACAATTGTATAGACGATATTTGATTTCTCTTTAAAACTTAATTTTCTAAGTAAAATTAAAACGTTGGGCATGTTATATTGAAATCGACTCAAGTTCATTTCCAGGTGGTGTCTTATAAAAAACTTGAGTAACTTCTACATTTTACCAAAAAAATATGGTTTTATTTTTTACCACATTGAATACTTCCATGTATTTTTCCAAAATTTATTATTAAATTTTACTCTCGTTTGGCAATTTTTAATTTCATTTTAGTTGTGATTTACAAATGTAATAAAAATTTTTAGAATTTTATTTCTTTGTTGTTCTGAAGTAACAAAAATTGAATGAAAACATGTAAAATAACTTAATTCGCTTTTTTCAAATTTAATTTACATGCATTTATCTTAAAAATTGTGTGTAAAAATATAAATAGTATAAAGTTACATTCGTGTTACATGTGTAATAAAATCTTTTATTCACAAGCCAAACACGTACATACAAGTACAGTTTATTGTTCCCAGACATTCATATGAATATGTAAGAATTCATGAAAACATGAATATTTTACATTAAACCGAACAGAAATGGGAATATAAAACAATATCTTCGTGTTAACATTCTGAAGTGTCTGGTGCAACATTTTGATATCGACAGTTTAAAAACTAGTAAAAATTTTATAAAATATTTTCAGTTATTAGCTGCATACTTTTTCTACATATTTTCCAAAAGTATTATATACAATATCTTTAATTGTTACCAAGAACTTCAAAATGAAGCAGCTCCCCAATTTTAGTTCAATTTTATGAAAATTAAACTTCTAGTTTATTTCATTCAAAAACACACATCTCTGCTCTTATATCTTCTTTACTCTGAAAAGTAATTCAATATAATGCGATTTATAAGGCTATGGGTATTTAATCTTATTGGCACAAGTTGCTACAGTTCAACACTTTTCCAAACACTTTCACTTCATCGAATAATTTCTGAATACTTCAATAGATTTGTTAGATAAACTTTAAATATTTACTAACATTTCCATTAACATGCAATGGTAGTATCCCAGCAAAAAATTAGTTATTGGTTTCGAAAACCGTAATTATTGGAGATTGTTTCCCAATATTCAAACATCTTTTAGCACGGAAATATCTTACTTCGAAACTGTCACTTTACCTTAAATTTGGGTTAAAATAAGTCCCTTCATCTAAGCAGCCTAACAAGTTAGACAAAGGAAATAACACCAAGTTTTGGGAACTCCACCGAACTTCTTTTTGAGACGGTGTCACTATTATCTTCGTTTCTATAGGAATCGTGTAACTCTACTGAAAGTATCACTATAAACCATGACGTATGCTTGATATTTAATTAATGAATATTTATCATACGTCCTGGTGTTCAGGCAATTCCATCAATCTCATTATATATTTTACTGACTTAATACAAATCCTAACAAGTAAGAGTGTTATATTCGGCTGTGCCGAATCTTATATACCCACCATCATTTTATGTTTAATTTAGAAACATATCTCATATATCTACTAGGGTGCAGCTAATTCAAAATCGGGACCAAAACTGGAAAAATCGCTAAGCTATTTGGTATTGTTGGTAAAACCTTTGGACTAAATTAGGTTTCCGTAGCTTTATAGTTCAACATTCAAAAATATTTTAGTGGTTTCCCCAGTATTTACTTTGATCAAAATTCGGTCTCATAACCAGGTAAGTTTTACATTAATAAGTTGTTAAATACTTTTCGTTGTGATTAATATGTAGTTAGGCTAAACACGTTAATAGTAATACGACAGGTCCATATATTTCGTTATGAGTTCCTAATGCATTCATCATATAGAAAGTCTGGGCTGAACATTGATTGATGCCTATATAATTTCATAGGTGCAATCTTAATATAATGAATGTACCTCCAAATCTTTTTGATTGTAGATATAAAATGGGGATGTTATATATATAAGAATTATAGCCAAATGTTGACAGATTATAACAAAATTTTACACACTGGCTGGTATATATATAGAGCTTATTCTTGCAAAATTTAGTGGCCATAGCTATCATAGTTTCTAATGTAATAGCTTTTAACTGGTCTTTGCTAAAATTTTTGGTTTCCATGAGTGTTTTTCATATGAAAGCTAAAGTCAAATATGGACTGATTCGTATAAAATTTGATAAACTGATCAAAAATTGCATAAAACTTCCCTATTTTAAATTTAATCGTCATAGCTATTACAATTGTATTCAATTTATCAGCATTAATGTGTTTCCCGGGGCGGGGTTATATGGGAGCTCTAACTAAAGTTGAACCGATTTTGTCCATTTTCAACACACAAGATATCCAAAATACTATTGTAAAATTTTGTCCCTCTAGCTCTTTTCGTTAAGGCGCTATCGTGCTTTTATCTGACGGACAGACGGACATAAACAACCTTTTCTTTATGTATTTTCAAATGGTCAAATGATGACCGATTGTGACAAAATTTTGCACACTGGCTGTTATTGACATAAGACTTTCTTGTGCTTACTAGCTTAGTCTAACTAGCTCTTGTTTCTAAGGAGCTATCACGATTTTATCTGACGGACAGACGGACATAAATCCCCTTTTCTTTTTGAATTTTTGTGTTTTCGTAAGTTTTTTATATGGGAGCTAGGTCAAATGGTGACCGATTGCGACAAAATTTTGCACACTGGCTGGCATTGGCATAAGACTTTTTGTGCCAAATTTAGTGGTAATATCTGTTTTACTTTTAGATTTATTGGCATTTAAGTGTACTTTAGGTGAAATTTAGGCTGTTTTCGTAAGTTTTTTGTATGGGAGCTATGGCTAAATGTGAACCGATTTCGATGAAATTTTATATTCTGCCTAGTGCTTATGTAAAACTTCTAGATACCAAATTTGCATCATAACTGTTAGAATTTGTCATTTATTAGCAAATAAGCGATTAGCCTAGACGAGGTTATACGGGAGCTATGGTCAAATGCTAACCGAATTTGCCCAATTTCAATACCAATATTTTCTCATAGATAAAGAATGTTTTTGCTAAGTTTCAGTAAGCTAGCTCCTTTCGTTTAGACGTTATCGTACTTTCAACAGACAGACAGACGGACGTAGCTCAATCGTCTTAGAATTTCATAAGGATTCAGAATATATATCGTTTTTGATTTTTGAGCCAATATTAAGGAAATTACAAACCGAATGACAGTCTCAATATACCCCCCATTCTTTTTGATGTTGGGTAAAAAAATAGCTATTTCTATTTTCGTTTTTAAAATTTCACTTAAAAACAACTTAAAGTTTTTTTTATAAAACTTCGACTTTACATATAAAAATCTTGAATATTTAAGGAAGGGTAGTTTTTTTAAACTTTTGCTTTGTCATATGAAAAAATACAAATCCTACCACATAAATCTAAATATCATATGTTCAAACATAACAATACAAATTTAGAGAGGCAGTGGATGTAGAAAAGGATTCCCTTTATTGCATTGCTATTTGATTTGTATTGTTCTCAAATTTGTTGTAGGCGTAAAAGATGAGCTTTGCTAAACATAAATTGATTCCCTGTCATGGTACATCCATGAAAAGATAAAAAGGGCATTTCTCTGTCTATCTTTTGTTGCGCTAACAAAAGCTCGTTTTAACAATAAAACCGATATTGGGTTTTGTGCCCCCAAGCAGTCAAATACAGCCACGATATTTAATAAAAAATAAAGTGACAGAAAATAAAAAAGAAAATAATTTTTGATAAGATTCTGACGTAACAGTTTAATACACGTACATATACATGTGTATGTATCTATTGAATATAACCCCCACGGCTAAACCTCAAGTATTAAACTAAAGAAACAGATAAAAACAATATTCCCTTTCCACTTATGATGGTGTAGGGCAACATTTCCTTACATTGTATACAAACAAAAAGCTTTGAAATAAAATTCCGAAATATTGTCAGAAATATAACAGACAAACTGTTGGAATATCTTATACGAGTACTATCAATATGATAAACTTAGAAAGAACATTTTTTGAAATAAGCTCTTAAGAATATTTAAAAATAACTAAAATCAATGCGTAGCAGCTTAAAATTTTAAAACTATTTGTATAATTTTACTGCATATTTAGATTATCTTAACGAAGTGAAAAATAAATTGATTTACATATCATAAATATGTGTATATGACATGCACTTTGAGGAAATTGATTTTTAAAGTGTCACGTAAAAACAGATATAAAATTGCTTTTAGAAATACCAAACAGCCAATCATGGAAATTATTATAGTTTTTATAAGTAATTGATTCTGGAATTTTTTAGATTTATATATTTGTTTAGGTTTTAATAGTCATAATCTAGTCATAGTCTAGTCATAGTCTAGTCATAGTCTAGTCATAGTCTAGTCATAGTCTAGTCATAGTCTAGTCATAGTCTAGTCATAGTCTAGTCATAGTCTAGTCATAGTCTAGTCATAGTCTAGTCATAGTCTAGTCATAGTCTAGTCATAGTCTAGTCATAGTCTAGTCATAGTCTAGTCATAGTCTAGTCATAGTCTAGTCATAGTCTAGTCATAGTCTAGTCATAGTCTAGTCATAGTCTAGTCATAGTCTAGTCATAGTCTAGTCATAGTCTAGTCATAGTCTAGTCATAGTCTAGTCATAGTCTAGTCATAGTCTAGTCATAGTCTAGTCATAGTCTAGTCATAGTCTAGTCATAGTCTAGTCATAGTCTAGTCATAGTCTAGTCATAGTCTAGTCATAGTCTAGTCATAGTCTAGTCATAGTCTAGTCATAGTCTAGTCATAGTCTAGTCATAGTCTAGTCATAGTCTAGTCATAGTCTAGTCATAGTCTAGTCATAGTCTAGTCATAGTCTAGTCATAGTCTAGTCATAGTCTAGTCATAGTCTAGTCATAGTCTAGTCATAGTCTAGTCATAGTCTAGTCATAGTCTAGTCATAGTCTAGTCATAGTCTAGTCATAGTCTAGTCATAGTCTAGTCATAGTCTAGTCATAGTCTAGTCATAGTCTAGTCATAGTCTAGTCATAGTCTAGTCATAGTCTAGTCATAGTCTAGTCATAGTCTAGTCATAGTCTAGTCATAGTCTAGTCATAGTCTAGTCATAGTCTAGTCATAGTCTAGTCATAGTCTAGTCATAGTCTAGTCATAGTCTAGTCATAGTCTAGTCATAGTCTAGTCATAGTCTAGTCATAGTCTAGTCATAGTCTAGTCATAGTCTAGTCATAGTCTAGTCATAGTCTAGTCATAGTCTAGTCATAGTCTAGTCATAGTCTAGTCATAGTCTAGTCATAGTCTAGTCATAGTCTAGTCATAGTCTAGTCATAGTCTAGTCATAGTCTAGTCATAGTCTAGTCATAGTCTAGTCATAGTCTAGTCATAGTCTAGTCATAGTCTAGTCATAGTCTAGTCATAGTCTAGTCATAGTCTAGTCATAGTCTAGTCATAGTCTAGTCATAGTCTAGTCATAGTCTAGTCATAGTCTAGTCATAGTCTAGTCATAGTCTAGTCATAGTCTAGTCATAGTCTAGTCATAGTCTAGTCATAGTCTAGTCATAGTCTAGTCATAGTCTAGTCATAGTCTAGTCATAGTCTAGTCATAGTCTAGTCATAGTCTAGTCATAGTCTAGTCATAGTCTAGTCATAGTCTAGTCATAGTCTAGTCATAGTCTAGTCATAGTCTAGTCATAGTCTAGTCATAGTCTAGTCATAGTCTAGTCATAGTCTAGTCATAGTCTAGTCATAGTCTAGTCATAGTCTAGTCATAGTCTAGTCATAGTCTAGTCATAGTCTAGTCATAGTCTAGTCATAGTCTAGTCATAGTCTAGTCATAGTCTAGTCATAGTCTAGTCATAGTCTAGTCATAGTCTAGTCATAGTCTAGTCATAGTCTAGTCATAGTCTAGTCATAGTCTAGTCATAGTCTAGTCATAGTCTAGTCATAGTCTAGTCATAGTCTAGTCATAGTCTAGTCATAGTCT
Organism: Stomorhina lunata; assembly: GCA_933228675.1. Taxonomy (NCBI): domain Eukaryota; kingdom Metazoa; phylum Arthropoda; class Insecta; order Diptera; family Rhiniidae; genus Stomorhina; species Stomorhina lunata. Next base: position 101,542,294 of record OW121742.1, on the reverse strand, counting down.
AGTCATAGTCTAGTCATAGTCTAGTCATAGTCTAGTCATAGTCTAGTCATAGTCTAGTCATAGTCTAGTCATAGTCTAGTCATAGTCTAGTCATAGTCTAGTCATAGTCTAGTCATAGTCTAGTCATAGTCTAGTCATAGTCTAGTCATAGTCTAGTCATAGTCTAGTCATAGTCTAGTCATAGTCTAGTCATAGTCTAGTCATAGTCTAGTCATAGTCTAGTCATAGTCTAGTCATAGTCTAGTCATAGTCTAGTCATAGTCTAGTCATAGTCTAGTCATAGTCTAGTCATAGTCTAGTCATAGTCTAGTCATAGTCTAGTCATAGTCTAGTCATAGTCTAGTCATAGTCTAGTCATAGTCTAGTCATAGTCTAGTCATAGTCTAGTCATAGTCTAGTCATAGTCTAGTCATAGTCTAGTCATAGTCTAGTCATAGTCTAGTCATAGTCTAGTCATAGTCTAGTCATAGTCTAGTCATAGTCTAGTCATAGTCTAGTCATAGTCTAGTCATAGTCTAGTCATAGTCTAGTCATAGTCTAGTCATAGTCTAGTCATAGTCTAGTCATAGTCTAGTCATAGTCTAGTCATAGTCTAGTCATAGTCTAGTCATAGTCTAGTCATAGTCTAGTCATAGTCTAGTCATAGTCTAGTCATAGTCTAGTCATAGTCTAGTCATAGTCTAGTCATAGTCTAGTCATAGTCTAGTCATAGTCTAGTCATAGTCTAGTCATAGTCTAGTCATAGTCTAGTCATAGTCTAGTCATAGTCTAGTCATAGTCTAGTCATAGTCTAGTCATAGTCTAGTCATAGTCTAGTCATAGTCTAGTCATAGTCTAGTCATAGTCTAGTCATAGTCTAGTCATAGTCTAGTCATAGTCTAGTCATAGTCTAGTCATAGTCTAGTCATAGTCTAGTCATAGTCTAGTCATAGTCTAGTCATAGTCTAGTCATAGTCTAGTCATAGTCTAGTCATAGTCTAGTCATAGTCTAGTCATAGTCTAGTCATAGTCTAGTCATAGTCTAGTCATAGTCTAGTCATAGTCTAGTCATAGTCTAGTCATAGTCTAGTCATAGTCTAGTCATAGTCTAGTCATAGTCTAGTCATAGTCTAGTCATAGTCTAGTCATAGTCTAGTCATAGTCTAGTCATAGTCTAGTCATAGTCTAGTCATAGTCTAGTCATAGTCTAGTCATAGTCTAGTCATAGTCTAGTCATAGTCTAGTCATAGTCTAGTCATAGTCTAGTCATAGTCTAGTCATAGTCTAGTCATAGTCTAGTCATAGTCTAGTCATAGTCTAGTCATAGTCTAGTCATAGTCTAGTCATAGTCTAGTCATAGTCTAGTCATAGTCTAGTCATAGTCTAGTCATAGTCTAGTCATAGTCTAGTCATAGTCTAGTCATAGTCTAGTCATAGTCTAGTCATAGTCTAGTCATAGTCTAGTCATAGTCTAGTCATAGTCTAGTCATAGTCTAGTCATAGTCTAGTCATAGTCTAGTCATAGTCTAGTCATAGTCTAGTCATAGTCTAGTCATAGTCTAGTCATAGTCTAGTCATAGTCTAGTCATAGTCTAGTCATAGTCTAGTCATAGTCTAGTCATAGTCTAGTCATAGTCTAGTCATAGTCTAGTCATAGTCTAGTCATAGTCTAGTCATAGTCTAGTCATAGTCTAGTCATAGTCTAGTCATAGTCTAGTCATAGTCTAGTCATAGTCTAGTCATAGTCTAGTCATAGTCTAGTCATAGTCTAGTCATAGTCTAGTCATAGTCTAGTCATAGTCTAGTCATAGTCTAGTCATAGTCTAGTCATAGTCTAGTCATAGTCTAGTCATAGTCTAGTCATAGTCTAGTCATAGTCTAGTCATAGTCTAGTCATAGTCTAGTCATAGTCTAGTCATAGTCTAGTCATAGTCTAGTCATAGTCTAGTCATAGTCTAGTCATAGTCTAGTCATAGTCTAGTCATAGTCTAGTCATAGTCTAGTCATAGTCTAGTCATAGTCTAGTCATAGTCTAGTCATAGTCTAGTCATAGTCTAGTCATAGTCTAGTCATAGTCTAGTCATAGTCTAGTCATAGTCTAGTCATAGTCTAGTCATAGTCTAGTCATAGTCTAGTCATAGTCTAGTCATAGTCTAGTCATAGTCTAGTCATAGTCTAGTCATAGTCTAGTCATAGTCTAGTCATAGTCTAGTCATAGTCTAGTCATAGTCTAGTCATAGTCTAGTCATAGTCTAGTCATAGTCTAGTCATAGTCTAGTCATAGTCTAGTCATAGTCTAGTCATAGTCTAGTCATAGTCTAGTCATAGTCTAGTCATAGTCTAGTCATAGTCTAGTCATAGTCTAGTCATAGTCTAGTCATAGTCTAGTCATAGTCTAGTCATAGTCTAGTCATAGTCTAGTCATAGTCTAGTCATAGTCTAGTCATAGTCTAGTCATAGTCTAGTCATAGTCTAGTCATAGTCTAGTCATAGTCTAGTCATAGTCTAGTCATAGTCTAGTCATAGTCTAGTCATAGTCTAGTCATAGTCTAGTCATAGTCTAGTCATAGTCTAGTCATAGTCTAGTCATAGTCTAGTCATAGTCTAGTCATAGTCTAGTCATAGTCTAGTCATAGTCTAGTCATAGTCTAGTCATAGTCTAGTCATAGTCTAGTCATAGTCTAGTCATAGTCTAGTCATAGTCTAGTCATAGTCTAGTCATAGTCTAGTCATAGTCTAGTCATAGTCTAGTCATAGTCTAGTCATAGTCTAGTCATAGTCTAGTCATAGTCTAGTCATAGTCTAGTCATAGTCTAGTCATAGTCTAGTCATAGTCTAGTCATAGTCTAGTCATAGTCTAGTCATAGTCTAGTCATAGTCTAGTCATAGTCTAGTCATAGTCTAGTCATAGTCTAGTCATAGTCTAGTCATAGTCTAGTCATAGTCTAGTCATAGTCTAGTCATAGTCTAGTCATAGTCTAGTCATAGTCTAGTCATAGTCTAGTCATAGTCTAGTCATAGTCTAGTCATAGTCTGGTCATAGTCTAGTCATAGTCTAGTCATAGTCTAGTCATAGTCTAGTCATAGTCTAGTCATAGTCTAGTCATAGTCTAGTCATAGTCTAGTCATAGTCTAGTCATAGTCTGGTGATATTATTTCTATTATGAATGATTTTTATTGATTTATTGATTAATATTAAATTTGTTCACCCCTTCTTTTGTTTCTTTTAAAATTTATTACTATTTCTATAGTATCCTTGAGGGGCTATGTTGACAATAGCTAGAAATTTATTTATTGCTGCTGTTCATGTTGGTTTTTTGAATTTTGCTTCCAGTTAGCCAAGAAAATTGTTGATTTTTACACTTTTCCCCACTTTTTATTCGATGGCATTTAGTTTCTAAAAAAAAAACAGAGAAAAGCAGAGGAATGCATTTTGTGGTCTGTCTCACTTTCATGGCTTTGAAGATGATAGTGTTTTAAATTAAAGTTGAGGTAAAAATTATAATTTTCATTCTAATTTTGAATTGGGTAATTAGTTAATTATTAAAAGAAAATGATTTTTGATTTCAAAACTTTCTCGCTGTGATAATTATCCCTTCATTTTCTTTTCATAAACTTTATTCTAGAAAAGTTTGAATTGCTTATTGATTTTATAAGCTTTTTACTACATTTTTAATTTGTGAAGGAATATTGAGTATTTATTAGCATATTTTATAAATTCTTGAGTTGAAAAATGGGTATGAGTGATATTTATAATCAGTTACAAAGACCTAAAAGATATGTGAAACAAAATAAATATTATATTACTTGTAAAATGTAAATTTAATTCCAAAGTCATTCCATTTTAATCTTTTTGATTTATTTGCAAGATTTTTGATATCTTCATATATTCACAATAAGCTAAACCAATATTCGACATAAGTAATTCACTATCATCAATATAATTTATTTTAATATACCTCAAGATATTTGCTTTATTTATATTAACTTACAAATTGTTTTTGAGAGTTAGTACAAAAGGATAAGACAAAAATAAGGGTTTTTAACAAACTCAAAACATTTTTATTTTGTGGCAAATATTATTATATACCCAAAAATGTGTCAACTTAAATACATTCTGTGATATTAAAGTATCTCCAAATATGTTTGCAAAAATGTATCGAAAATTTACGTATTCATAGATTGAAGTTACTTTAAAGGAAATTTTTGTAAATTTAATATTCTTCTAAAGAATTTTTAATTCAAAGTGTATTTAGATTCATAAATGTAGCAAAATTATATTTAGATAAATAAAAAAAATATGACTTGTGATAATATCAACTAAAAGTTGGAATTGCTAAATCCAAAGAAATAAAATTTTATGTTTCAATATTTATTTAAGCAAAATATACATTGGTAAATTATTTTGAATTGAATAATATTAATCCTATTAAATTCTTATTCTAAAATTTTTAAGAAAAAAAAATATATCGACTTTATTTTTATACTTTGCATTTTCTTGGAAATCTTATTAGTCAATTTAAATTTTCTCTTTATAATTCCCTAATACTAATTTTGTTTCTTAAAACGATATTGATGGGCGAGAATGTAATTTAAAATGTATTAAACTCATTTCATATAAAGTATTTGAAATAGGTATTAAATAAAATCACTTACATATTAATTCGAAGCGACATGAAGTACCAATCAAGAAGATATGCGTCTCCTTTTTAAAATAAAATGAAGTTTTTGCTATGGGCCAATAACCTCTATTATTGAAACGTCTATATGACCTTTGACTTCAAAATACTGAAAAATATTGCAATATGTATGATCAAAAATTAAAGACTTAAGCAAGATCTGACCAAAGATTCTATTATATAAAGATCTTTTATTCATGTTTTTTCTGCTAAATGTGAAATTAAAGTGGAACAAGGAAAATAAAAAAGACATAAACGCACAAACATACATTTAATGGGCACGTGTGTGTGCCTTAGCTTTCTTTCATTTTAAAATTGTCTCCATTAGTTATTTCCGAATTAAGGTAAAAGCGAGAAATGGCAAATCAATGTATGGAAGTGCAATATCTTTATATGATAGAGAGTTTGATCCGACGCTTATTAACTTAACATTTTTTATCACAAATTTTTCCATAGAAAATCTTTGTATCAAAAATTTGTCTATAGAAAATTTGTTTATCATAAATTCTTCTATAGAAAATCTTTTTAACAAACATTATTCTTTAGAAAATTATTTTATCAAAAAATTTTCTATAGAAAATTTTTTTATCAAAAATTCATAAAATTCATAAATTTTCTATAGAATTTTTTTTATCAAAATTATTCTATAGAAAATTTTTCTATAGAAGATTTAAAAATATTTTAATATAAAAATATTTTTATCGAAAATTTTTTTAAAAATTTTCCAAAGAAAAATATTTTTATTTTTAAAATGTTTCTATAAAAAAATTTTTGGATCGAAAATATCTAAAAAGTATAAAAATCTAAAATTGTTTAATTTTGAAATTTATTTCAGTTTTGAAAAATATTCCCAATATTTACAAAAATATTCCAAATGCTTACAAAAACAAGTAAGAAAGCGCTATAGTCGGTCTAGCCCGACCATACGATACCCTTCACCACTAAGGTCAAAGGTGTTATTTTTCCTGTATAAAGACAAATATTTGCTAAATTTTGCCATTATACAAACATTTTCTTAAAACTTATATATTTAAGCTGTTTCCGTCATTTGGACTTATATGAGAGCTAGGGTCAAATGTGGACCGATTATCCCGAAATCTGCCAAATTGATTACAGTTGTTACAAAAATTAAAATAAACTCAAAATTTTCATTATATTTAGATTTACGAGCGTTTTATTGATTTTTGTCTCATTTAGTGCGTTTTTAAAGAAGTGTTTGTATAGGAGCTATGGTCAAATGTGGACCGATTTCACATTTGACCATTTGGTACAGTGATTTTAGTTTACTTAAGCAGTATTTGTTTTAAATTTCATGAACAAATATTGATATTTGTGGCCAATATTTCAATTCCGGGAAGTGGCACCTATGGGAGGTACCATAAATAATAGACCGATTTTGATCAATTTCAATAGCCATGGTCCCATAATCAAAAAAATGATCCGTGCCAAATTTCAAATTATCTTTAGCATTGCGACTTGTAGTTTGATTACAAGGTTTACATGGGGGTCTAGCCAGCCGTCCAGCCAGCAAGCCAGACGGACGGACAGACGGACGGACATCGCTAAATCGACTCAGAAAGTGATTCTAAGCCTATTGGTGGATCTAAAATGTGGATCTAAGACAAATATTTCTATGCGTTATATACATCAGCACAAACTTATAATACCCTTTCCATCTATGGTGGTGAAGGGTATAATAATAATGTCGTGGTAACAATGTTCTGGATTATATTGCTATAAATTAAATTTGCTATAAATTGAATTTTGATTTGTTTCTTGTCTATTTCGCTTTTATCTTTTTCTTAAAGCGACACCAACTGACTCTGTTAACATACAAATTCCAACTGAGTGCTTTTAAGACTCATTTTCACGAGTTTTATTAATGATCGTGTTATTTACGAAAATTAAAAAAATAATCGGCTTCTGGTGGTATGGTCTGCCGCCTACAGATGATAAGTCGTATAATCTTCTCAGGAACTCCTCTGCATTTTAAAGCATCCCAGATAGCGCTGTGCTCTTATGTGTTAAATGCATGTTTAAAATCAATAAACAGTTGGTAATGGGGAGATAACCCTTCAGCTATTGATGTGATCAATGCATGATTTATTTGGTCTAAAGCCTGCTTCTTCGCATCTTAGCTGTGGCTTGACAGAGAACGCAATGCAACTGTGCAGAATTAGGGCTATGACTTTATTGACCATGTTAAGAATAGTGATATCCCTCCAGTTCGAGCAGTCATGAGGATTTTTTTTTTTGATATTTTATAATTAGACCTTCTCTTTCGTCCGACCAGTATTTTTTATCAGTTTCTATTGAGAGTGGACAATTTATTAGCTAAAGTTAAATATGGAACGATGCATGAAATGTCACATGCTGCCTAGTGTAAAACTTCTCTATACTAAAATTTATCAGACGAGGTTCTACATTAGCTTTAACACAGTACGACAAAATCAAATTTTGTTTGAGTACACATGAGTAATATAAACAGAATATGAAAATAGGCTTGAAATAAAGATATACGTGTCTCGGTGTTTTGCTGTAGCACATCAGAATTTTAAGAAAATCGATTTGAAAGATTCGAAGGACCCTGGAGGTTTACTTGTAACATAAAACTGTTATAAAAAGTTCCATAAAAATAGAATGGGTGAACCGATTTAAATTGTTGAGCCAGTTTTGAAAAGGGAATTAAATTTGGATTTGTTTTTATTTGTTTTTATTAAATAAACAAATCCAAATTTGCTAGAGGACGCTTTAATTTTCATGTAAAATTAAAACATATCCAAAAAATGTACGAAATTCATTAAAAATACAATAAAAATCCATACTAATAGTTAAGATATCATATAAATTTTTGTATTTTTACATTACATTGAATAACATTACATTTTTTGGATATTTTTTAATTTTACATGAAAATTAAAGCGCCATCTAGCGGATTTGGATTTGTTTTCATAATAAAAAGACATCAAAATTTAATTCTCTTTTCAAAACTGTCTCAAGCAGTTAAATCGGTTCACCCATTCGATTTTAATATAACTTCTTATAATAGTATTACGTTACAAGTGAACCTCCACGGTCCTTCGAATCTTTAAATCGATTTTCTTAAAATTCTCACGAGCTACAGCAAAACGCCGAGACATGTATTTATTTATTTTAAGCCTATTTTCATATTCTGTTAACATTTCTTATGTGCACCAACCACTGTTGTACTGTGTAATCAAATGTGAATCGATTTTGCCCAATTTAATTACCAAAATTTTCTAAGAAGTAAAGAATAATTTTGACGAATTTCAGGACCTAGCTAGTTTCGTTTAGGTCCTATTGTGAATTTAAGAGACAGACAGACGGTCATCGCTCTCAAAATTTCATTAGGATTCAGAATTTGTATCACCTTTGGTCTTTAAGCCAATATTAAGGAAGTTATAAACGGAATGACAATCTCAATATATTCCCTATTCATTTTTTATGGTGGAAAAGCATTGTTACATATAACAGAGCGACATTGTATCCCAACGAGAGATACATACTTTTGAAACCCAAAAATGGTTTTCAATATTTTTAGATAAAAGTCTCAGAAAAACAATGCCCAAATCAATGGTGGTAGTTCATACTATATGGCTGTAGTAATGAGTTTTGACAAATTTGAAGTAATATATTACGAATCTTCTAGCACAAACATTCATACATTCCAACTGTATAAATATCTTAAAATATTTATTGCAAATGATCATGATAGGTTTAAAATATTTAATCAGTAAACATACGGTATGAGGCAAGTTCATAAAATTAAACTCAACCTCAAAATACCCTCATATAATTCAAGTTTACTTAAACAAATCCAAAACTGTGCCATTAATCCTTGTGTAATGGCTGTTTTATTTGCGCTTTGACCTTATCACATGATAATAAAATTCTCATCACACAAACCGACATAAAATATGTGCTGTCAGTCATAGCAGATACAAACTGCGGTGGTACTGAGGCAAAGAAATTACTTTATTAGTTTGTTATTTGTTTGTTTGCATTGTGCATATATGATTTCAGTTCGAGTGCAAAGTACAAGTTGTGGAAGTGTAGAAATGATTCTTTTTCATAGTTCATTCATGAAAACAAAATGAAAAAAGAACAAAAAACATTTCGATGTCAATAAAAGTTTGTTTTAGTAGGCAGTCCATACCACCAGTAGCCGATGAATCTTATGTAATTTTCGAAAATACCACGATCATTGATAAAACTCGTGAAATTAAGTATATCATCCAGGTGAAATTCGGATGTTAATAGAGTTGCTTGGTGCCGCACAGTGAGATTTCTTCATACATCTAACTGCAAAAAATAGAAGGAGTTATCCTACAACGATGAAATTTGGCACACTTATTTAGTTTTATATAGATAAGAAAAATTCAAAAAAACTTTGAAATCCGACGACTCCTTGAGGTACCTCCCTTGGACCCCCATTTTTTTACTTATTTTTCTTCTCAATGTATAACCCGCAATTTTGAACAGAATTTCATGAAAATCGGCATAACTCTATTATTTGACCAAGAAAAGAGCTCCACTAGTTTTGGTTGAAATCCGACGACTCCTTAAGGTACCGCCCTTGGACCCCCATTTTTTCACTTATTTTTCTTCTCAATGTATAAACCCCAGTTTTCAATAGAATTTAATAAAATTTGGCACACTTCTATTTCTTGATCCAGAAAAAAGCCTTACTAATTTTGGTTGAAATCCGACGACTCCTTAAGGTACCGCCCTTGGACCCCCATTTTTTCACTTATTTTTCTTCTCAATGTATAAACCCCAATTTTCAATAGAATTTGATCAAATTTGGCACACTTCTATTTTTTGATCTAGAAAAGAGCCCTACTAATTTTGGTTGAAATCCGACGACTCTTTGAGGTACCTCCCTTGGACCCCCATTTTTTCACATTTCAATGTATAACCCACAATTTGATAAAATTCGGCACACTTTTATTTTCTGATCTAAAAAAGAGTTCTACCAATTTCGGTTGAAATCCGGTTAAAGCCAATATTTAAATATTTTATTCATTAATTATCATTTCCTTAACTTCATCATCCAATTCCGAAACATTTTTATAAGGTTGTCGTCTTAAATTACTTATATATGGATCAGAAGACTCAAGTAAACGATGAAAAACATCGGTATTTGTTTTTACATTAATTTTCTTATTAAAACATGTGGTTTTGTTTTTTTAATTTCTTATGCACTTTTTCCAAATAGCTGTCAATAAATTATTAATAAATTGTTGTTATAAAAGAGCTAATGTTAGGATTAATAACTGCAATTTGATTAAAAACTTAAGCCTGAAGGTATGCAATGGTTTTTTATTATAAGCAATATTCCTGACTTTTTTTACTAAATTTTGATTTTTTCAAAAGTTTGACAAAAGTTGCTAAATTTTTTTAGCAAATTCGAAAGAAAAGCCTTTTGTCTTTCATTTCATTATACTAAGAGCACGGAGGTAAACCGAGCCAACTGACTTTTTCTCCAACGAAAACTGCCAATGCTAAATTTTATAGGACAATCTTGATGCGCTCATATCTCCCAAACTATGTGTGCAGTAAACTTTTTTTTTTCTTTAAAACAAACACAAGATCACAGACTTCAATAAAATTTACACCTACATTTTGCCACTTGAAATATCTTCGATACATAAGCCTTTAAATTTCCATAATTTTACCATAAATTTTTGTTTCACAACATTTAGCTGACTTCAACCGATTTTTTCTATATATATGTATATATATCTTAGGAAAAAAATATAGATTTTTCATTGCCAGATTCTTCTCTATCAAATGGCATTATTAGATTTTTGAAAAGTGATAGTCAAAAAATGCCTTTTTTGCAGCAGAAATACCATAGTGTGCCGCTTTGAAAACAAAGAAAATAATCTCGAACATTGCTGCCACGATACTATTATTTTTGTAAACATTGGGAATATTTTTGTAAATTTTGGGAATATTTTTCAAAACAGAAATAAGTTTTAGATTTTTATATTTTTTAGATATTTTCGATCCAAACATTTTTTATAGAAAAATTTTTAATAAAAATATCTTTCTTTAAAAAAGTTTTCGATTAAAATATTTTTCTGTAAAATTTTTCGAAAAAAAGAATTTTTAGTAAAATTTATCGATAAAAAGAATTTTTAGTAAAAAATTATCGATAAAACTATTTTTATATTCAAAAATTTTCAGACCTTCTATGGAAAAATTTTTGATAAAAAAAATTTTCTATAGAAAAATAAAAAAAATTTCTATAGAAAAATAAAAAAAAAATCTATAGAAAAATTTTTGATAAAAAATATAGAAAAAATTCTGATAAAACATTTTCTACGGAAAAATTTTTGATAGAAAAATTTTCTATAGAAAAATTTTTGATAAAAAAATTATTGATAGAAAAATTTTTGATAAAAAAATTTTCTATAGAAAAATTTTTGATAAAAAAATTTGCTATAGAAAAATTTTCTATAGAAAAATTTTTGATAAAAAAAATTCTATATAAAAATTTTTGATAAAAAAATTTTTATTTGGGAACTTTAGAATTAATTGAAAAAATAGGTTTCATCAGGCTTGAGTTCATGGTATAGCAGGTTAGTCATCCGCCTAGCATACCAGAGGCCCAAGTTCGATCCCTGGCCAGACTCACTTGAAAAAATACATTTTCAAAAAAGCGGCGTTTCACCTCATAACTCATCTAGCCACTGGTTATTGAGTATTAGGCTATGTAAAACTTCTCTAACTAATGCATTTGCCGTTCGGAGCCGGCGTTAAAACGTAGGTCCCTTTCAATGAGTCTAAAAATAGAATCGGATGCAGCTCATTGTCTGAGAGAAGTACCCCTTGTTCCAATTGGAATGTTGTCGGGGAATTATACATATATATATTTTGAAAATTGGAAAGTAAATTATGGAGAAAAACTGAAAAAATTATTTTTGAACTGGCTAGTGGATTGCAATTTCTGTCCCGCCACAGGACGTCATCAGCCCACAGTCAAATTGCAGAGATAATCATATAACAATAATAATAGTTTTAGTTTTTCTCCATAATTTACTTTCCAATTTTCAAAATTAATAATCTGAAAATTAAATGAACTCAAGCCTGATAAATCCTAATTTTTCAATTAATTAAATTTAAAGTTCGAATAATTAATTCCCAAATAATTAAAAGCAAAGGGCACGTTGCATTTACATACACATACATTCATGTAATTTACTTATATATGTGAACACTGTTACTATTCTATAAATAGCATCAAACCAAAAAGTCATGTTCTTCTCTACATGCCAACGGCAAGTGAAAAGATCGAGCAAAACAAGTAATAGGAGAATACACAATCAATTAAACGTAGTGATGTTCGATCAAACTCAATGAATTAAATTGATGATTATCTCTGCAATTTGACAACTCGACTGTGGTCGAGGGCGCTAAGTGCTGATGACGCCCTGTGGCGGGACGCCGCATTCAAAAATATTTTTTTCAATTTTTCTCCATATTTTACTTTCCAATTTTCAAAATTAATAATTTGAAAATTAAATGAACTCAAGCTTGATGAAACCTAATTTTTGAAAAAAAATTTTATAGGCAAATTTAAAAAAAAAAATTCTATAGAAAAATTTTTGATAAAAAAATTTTCTATAGAAAAATTTTTAATAAAAAAATTTTCTATAGAAAAATTTTTGATAAAAAGATTTTCTATAGAAAAATTAAAAAAAAAATTCTATAGAAAAATTAAAAAAAAAATTTCTATAGAAAAATTTTTGATAAAAAATTTTCTATAGAAAAATTTTTGATAAAAAAAATTTCTATAGAAAAATTTTCGATAAAAAAATTTTCTATAGAAAAATTGTTGATAAAAAAATTTTCTATAGAAAAATTTTCGATAAAAAAAATTTCTATAGAAAAATTGTTGATAAAAAAATTTTCTGTAGAAAAATTTTTGATAAAAAAATATTCTATAGAAAAATTTTTGATAAAAAAAATTTCTATAAAAAAATTTTTGATAAAAACATTTTCTATAGAAAAATGTTTGAATATAATATATAATATTTTCTATAGAAACACTTTTCATAAACAAAAATTGTTGATAAAAAAATTTTCTATAGAAAAATTTTAGATAAAATAATTTTTTAAAGAAAAAGTTTTGATAAAAAAAAAAATTTTCTATAAAAAAAATTTTTGATAAAAAAATTTTCTATAGAAAAATTTTTGATAAAAAAATTTTCTATAGAAAAATTTTTTAATATAATATATAATATTTTCTATAGAAACACTTTTAATAAACAAAAATTGTTGATAAAAAATTTTCTATAGAAAAATTTTAGATAAAAAATGTTTTATACAAAAATTTTTGATAAAAAAAATGTTCTATAGAAAAATTAAAAAAAAAAATTCTATAGAAAAATTTTTGATAAAAATATTAAAAAAAATGGAGTAGAAATCTTTTTTTTTAAACGTTAGAACTACACATTGAAAAAAATACCTATTTTTCTCTTTGCGCCGACCCATGGTTGTATACCTGTAAGCAGTCAACTATGGTTCCAAAGTATATAAAGGGTATAGTAGTAGGTTAAATCTTACAATTTTACAATCTTCCAACTGCAAAGAAACCAATAGGAAGAATATAGTTAATAGAATTCTAATTCTAAGTTCATCGAAATACTACAAAGTGGCTGTCGGACTAATATTTAAAAATTTGTATATGCTACAAAAAACAGAACAAACCGATTATATCCTTTCCTCTTATGTTGGTAAAGAGTTTAAAAGAAGGAAACAGTTTACTTTTCGTTGCATCACTATTTCCTTCTAAAAAAAAACGATTTCCAATAGACGATTCATACAATTTCTTATAACATGTTCAATCAAAACTCAGTCTTAACGCAAGTTTTAAAAGCAGTTAAAAAGATGAAAATAGTCTAGTTGTAGTCCATTCTTAGTTACAATTTTGTATTATAAAACATGGATTTCCATGGAGTGTTCTACTCCGTTATTGTCATTAAATACGACATTATCATATGGTTCTTTTGATCCTTATTTAGTTCTTGAAGGATATGGCAAAAGTTGTCTGTCCATATATCTTGGGAATATTGAAACAAGATAAGACAACTGTGTATGTTCACATATCGTAAATCAAGCCAAATTATTTTAGGATTTTGTATGTGCACTCGTCTAAGAGAGAAAATACATTCAATATATTTCTAAGATTAGTATATCGTCACTGTATATGCAAAAGGTTATAAAGATCAAAAACTATAAAATTGATTATATGATTAAATTTGGTACCTTTCTGACAAAACTGAATAACGACAAGATTTTTTGAATCTGTAAAAAAAATCACCAAAAGACATAAAAGACTTTTATGTCTTTTGGTGTTTCTGATAACTACATAGTCATGTATGTAACATATCTATAAAAAAGAGTTAGTTTGTTTGAGTGTATTGAGTGTATTGTATTTGATGAGGTTCCTTGGTTTTTGGTTTGTATTATTTCTTTCAATTTGTTTTTAAAAGAATTTTTTATTTGCCCTGTGCTTTGGATATAATTTCAGTTTAAACCCTGAGGGTAGGTACATAAATATCAGCGTTTATTTAGAATTTTAATAAATATTTAATAAAAATGTCGGTTGATATTTATACCCTTCACCACCATAGGTGGAAAGGGTATTATAAGTTTGTGCTGATGTTTGTAACGCATAGAAATATTTGTCTTAAACCCACCTTTTAGTATACCAATAGGCTTAGAATCAATTTCTGAGTCGATTTAGCGATGTCCGTCCGTCTGGCTGGCTGGCTGGCTGGACCCCCATGTAAACCTTGTAATCAAACTACAGGTCGCAATTCTAAAGATAATTTGATGAAATTTGGCATAAATAATTTTTTTGACAATGGGTCCATGGCTATTGAAATTGGTCAAAATCGGTCTATTATTTATGGTACCTCCCATAGGTCCCATTTCCCGGAATTGATATATTGGCCACAAATATCAATATTTTTTCATGAAATTTAAAACAGATACTGCCTATGTAAATTTAAATCACTGTATAAAATTTCGTTGAAATCAGTTCACATTTGACCATAGCTCCCATCAAACTCTTCTTTAAAAACGCACTAAATAAGACAAAAAATCACTAAAACGCTCGCAAATCTAAAGATAATGAAAATTTTGAGTTTATTTTTCGCATACATCATTTTTGTAACAACTGTAGTCAAATTGCCAAATTTCGAGATAATCGGTTCACATTTGACTCTAGCTCTCATATAAGTGCAAATGACAGAAACAGGTTGAATATATAAGTTTTGAGAAAATGTTTGTATGATGGCAAAATTTAGCAAATATTTGTCTTTATACAGGAAAAATAACACCTTTGACCTTAGTGGTGAAGGGTATCGTATGGTCGGCTTGACCGACTATAGCGCTTTCTTACTTGTTTTCAATTATGTTTTTGTCATTTTATGAAGAGGGGTTAAGATTTAACCCGTCTGAATTTTGTTGGGTAGAATTCTTAAGAATTTATTGAATATTAAACACATATACATACACATGTATAAACAAATTCTTTCATGCTTTAAATTTTATCATTATTATGATGTGCTCCTTAAGGGGTTATATTGACAATAGTTTGAACATGAGTTATAGCTGCAGTTCATGTTGGTTTTCTTGTATTTGCTTTTTTTGTGTGTCTTGAGGAAAAATTGGTAGTATTTTTCATTTTCTTTTCTTTTTTGCTCGATGGCTTTCGATGACTAGCAAACCCAAGAAAAATAAGTGTAATGTAATTTATAGTCTCCTTTTTCGCGGTTTTTAACTTATACTGTTACGATAAATTATGTTAGTATTTTCGTTAAAAAGAATTATTGCGTTCAGTCTTGTTAGTGTGAAATGCAAAATGTTGACAAGAAAACATTTTTAAGTTAGTTATTGCATCTAACGAGTTCAGTTATCAGTGGGGAAATATAAAGAAAATTAAGCTGTTAAGTAAAATATTGAAAAAGAAAGGAAGTTTTTGGAATTGTGTTCAAATGTGTATGAAAAGTAATAAATTTGGATTGGGTCGTATGAGTAATTTAATATAAATTCCATTAATAATCATACGCACTGTAAGTTATAGTAGACAAAATTTGAATGGTAATAAGTAAGAGTGTTATGTTCGGCTGTGCCGAATTTTATATACCCACCATCAAATTGTGTTAAATTTTGAAACATACCTCACATATCTTCTAGGATGCAGCTAATTCAAAATCAGGACCAAAATCGAAAAAAAAAAATTGTTACTCTAGTTGGAATTGTTAGTAAAATCTTTGAACTAAATTCGTAAAAGCATAAAGTATCTAAGTGGTTTCCCTAGTATTTACTTTAAGCAAAATTTTCATAACCGCTTATAGTTAAAAAGTTGGTAAATACTTTTGGTTGTGCTTAATATGTAGTTGCCAATCATGTTAATTATAAAACGGCAGGTCCATAATTTCATTTGAGTTTTATTTTTTATTATTTTTCCCCCTCAGTAACGTACCAAAGTCAACTAAATGAAATTTTGCAGAAACTGCCTTAGAATATCATCAATTTCAGTAGTTTGTTAAGCTTTGTCTAGCTTTGTGCTCAGATAAATAAAGTTATAAATTTTATAAAAAAAAAAGTCACATGAAATTTCACCTCAATATTTCAAAGAAACATCATACATAAAAAGTATTGCATACTTTAAAGGTTAAATATTTTCATATAAAAAATAAAAACAACATTTTGTTAGAGAAGTGATGAATAAGATAAACAAAAAAGATCCTTACATTACCAGCATAAGACGTTAACTCCATAAAAATGTTTAAGAACTTGATGATGTCGTAAAAGAAATAATAGAAGATAAATAAATGTAAATTTTTCTTAATTTTGATAGTTATACATTTTGATATTTTGAGAAGATTAGGGAGAGATGGGCGTGGCAAATTCTTTATAATACTGATAATTTGTGGTTAATTTTATAACTTTTGGTGACAAAAGAAAAAATTTGAAAGAAACATGAAACTTTTCTTTTAATTTAACTATGTAATACTGATATTCTGTGCCGAGTTTCGTTACGATCGGTTAAGAAATAAACATTTGGGTTGAAAAAATATTTTCAGACTATATGGGCGGGGAGCGATGGGCGTGGCAAATTTCAATGATACTTTCCATATAATTTAACTTCGTAATGCTGATAGTCTGTGCCGAGTTATATCACGATCGTTTAAAAAACAAACATTTGTTACGTAAAAATATTTTCAGCCTATATGAGCGGGGGGCGATGGGCGTGGTCAATTTTGATAAAACTTTAAAATTTTCTTAACAAAGTTGATAGAAGTATATGTACCAAATTTCAATGCTCTATGAGCCCTCCTTATATTTTTTGCCAAGGAATGTATGAAGAAATCCCACTGTGCGGCGTTGGGTTAATAACTAATTCCTGAAAAAAAAATATATGCGTACAAAATCGAAGTGCATGTAATTCTAAAATATGATCGGCCTTTAAGTAAGTAAGAAATTATTATCAAATTTATTTGGTTCTTAAAACTATTTTTTAAATTTTATACATATAAAAAACTAAATTGTAAAAAAGCTTTCGATAGCGAATGTATTTTATAGGAAATCTTTCGATGTAAAAAGTTCTCTATAGGAAATCTTTCGATAAAAAAGTTTTCTTTCTATAAGAAAACTTTCGATATTGAAAGTTGGACCTCGAATATTTTCTATATGAAATCTTTCGATATTAAGAGTTTTATGAAGGAAATCCAAAGTTTTCTAGAAAAAAACTTTCGATATTAAAAGTTTTTTCTATGAAGACTTTTGACAGTTTTTTTTAGTTTTGGATATTTTGACGACCAAAATGTTATATAATAAAACTTTTGATATTTGAAGTTTTTCATAGAAAATTTTTCAATATCAAAAACTTATTGTAGGAAACCTTTCGATATTCAAAGTCTTATATAGAAAATATATATATACTTTTTTTAAAGCTTTCGATATGGAATATAGTTTGTTAAAAGATTTTCATATCAAAAGTAACCCATAGGAATGCTTTTGATATTGACAGTTTTCTATATAAAAGCTTTATATAAGAACTTCTTCGATATCGAATGTTTATTAAAGAAATGATATCGAAATTTGTATATAGGAATTTTTAATATGAATAGTTTTTTTAGAAAGTTTTAGATATTAAAGTTATCTATAGGAAAGCTTTTGATATTGAAATCTATATATATAAACCAGGATATGTATAAGTATGTAACGGCTTGGCCTATTTTAAATTTTCAGGGAATCTTCAGAATATCCAGTCGGGTGATACTGTAAAGTCTGATTCCAATTTTCATATTACACAACAACTGACATCTATCTATATCTAATGTTTGCTTAGGGCCAGTGGCGTGGAACGGGTCAGCTAGTTATACCCTTTACCACCAAAGGTGGAAAGGAGTTTATAGTTTGTGCTGATGTATGTAACGCATAAAAAATATTTGTCTAAGACCCACCTTTTAGTATACCAATAGGCTTATAATCACTTCCTGAGTCGATTTAGCGATGTCCGTCCGTCCATCTGGCTAGACGGCTGGTTGAACCTCCATGTAATCAAAATACAGGTCACAATTCTAAAGATAATTTGATGAAATTTGGCTATTGAAATTCGTCAAAATCGGTCCATTATTTATGGTAACTCCCATAGGTCCCACTTCCCGGAATTGATATATTGGCCACAAATATCAATATTTTTTCATGAAATTTACAACCAGTACTGCTTATGTATTTTAAATTACTGTACCAAATCGGTCCACATTTGACCATAGCTACCATACAAACTCTTCCGTCAAAACGCACTTAATGAGACAAAAGCCACTAAATCGCTCATAAATCTGAAGATAATTAGAATTTTGAGTTTATTTTTTGCACACATAATTTTTGTAACATTTGTAATCAATATGCCAATTTTCGAGATAATCGGTCCACATTTAACCCTAGCTCTCATATAAAAAAATATATAAATATATAAGTTTTAAGAAAATTTTGCAAATATTTTTCTTTATTCAGGAAAAATAACATCTTTGACCTAAGTGGTTAATGGTATCTTGTGGTCGGGCTTGACCGACTATAGCACATTCTTACTTATTTTTCTATAGAAATGTTTTATATAAAAAGTTTTCTATGCGAAATATTTTGACGACAAATGTTTTATACATGAAATTTTTCGATATCGAAAGTTTATTATAGAAAACCTTTCGACATCGATAGTTTTATATAAGAAAACTTTGGATAAATAATTGGAGTTTTTTATATGCTGAATTTTATCATCATAGTTTGATTTTATTAGCAAATAAGCGATTAGCTTAGACGAGGTTATACGGGAGCTATGGTCAAGTGTGAACCGATTTCGCCCGATTTTTCAAGAAATGAAGAATATTCTTGACAAGTTTCGGTGATCTAGCTCCTTTTGTTTAGGCTCCATCGTGCCTTCCACAGATAGACAGATGGTTACCACTCAATTTTCTTAGAATATCGTAAAAATTCAGAATATATATCCCTTTTGGTTAATGAGCCAATACTTAGCAAGTTACAAACGCAATGACAACCTCAATATACCCCCCATTCTTTTTGATGGAGGGTATAAAATGTTAAAATATCAAAATAAAATCTGTCTTGATGATTAAATGATGTTTATCACATTTTTGAAAATTTTGTTCAACAAATATTTCAAATTAAGAACTTATCCATCGGTGTGACAAAGCTCAAAAAATTAAGGCAGATATCTTGAAATATTTTACCGCACCTTCGATTTTTAGTCATCGAATTTCACAGAAATTTAAATTTTGTATCATGCATTTGGTATCACTTGTATCACATTGTTTGTATCAATTGTATTAAGCAAAGATAAATTTTGCTACAATTATCAAAATTTTTAAAATTCAAGTTTTTAAGATTTCAAAAAACAAAATTTTGTCTATTTATTTAAGCCCATTATTCCAAAATCTATCATTCTCCTGTAAAAATTTTTTTCTTTGAACTTTGTAATAAATTCATGACCTTTTCATTTATTTAACGTATTTTAGTTTATCTTAATGACATTGAGAGCCAGACAGTCAAATTAACTGAAATGTTTGAAAGTCATGCAACATTTAATATTTAGAAATACTAAGAAAATTACAAAGAAAAGCAAAATTAATTGAAGGAAAACAAAAAATGGCCTTTCGAAATTTTTCTTTGAATTAAATATAATCTTAAAGAACGTTTATTACCCCCTAATTCATAATCAAAAAATAAGACTACAACGAGCTTATTATTCCAATTTTTGAAACAAAATTCCTACAACAAGTCTTTGATAATATTTTAATTGGTTTTTTTTTTATTTGTTTATATTCTACAAAAAATCAAAATTTTACTATTATATTATGTCAAATGTCAGTAAAGGAATTTAGAATATATGAACAAAAATATTTTGTTGCCCAGTTTTATCAACAACACAAGCAATTTTATTTTGCTTAACTTAAATTTAGTTTTGTTCCGTTCGGTTACCTGGGTTTGACATTAAAAAATTTTATGATGCTGAATCAATTCTAGAAAAACAAGTCTTAAAATAATATTTTATTTTTAAAATGTTAACATCATTAAGGTACCAATCATATGCCAGTCATATTTTAATCTAATGCCAGAAAATTAGCTGTCGAATAAAGTAAATTTCTTGTCAATTTGAAAAATTCATCTTTATTTTGTTCCATTTTAAACTTCCATTTCTCTTTAAAGAAATATCCTTTAGTAAATACGTTTATTGTCAATTTAAGAAAATCCCTTTGAATGAGCTTAAAGAATTTTTTTTACACAAAATTAGTTTGTTATTTTAGACCTATTTTCAATAACGAGCCTATACTTACAAATTTACTTACATGTGTATTTGAAAAATTTGAATATTTTTAAAGTTAATTTAGATGCAAATTTCGTAAATCCCTTTAAAATAAAACCCCCTTTTTTAAACTAACGATTTTTACCATATAAATAAATTTCTTGTGAAATTCAAAATTTGTTCGTTTTACTTCAATGTAATATAACAAATTTAAAATTAATCCTAAACAAATTTACAAAATTATATTGAAAACAAATTCATGAATATATTTGTAAAAGAAGTCAAAGGGTTCAGAAATGGTTTTAAATAAAAAATTTGACAAAATTTGGTAAACATTTTCATTAACTTTAAATTTAAGTGGATTTTAGGGAATTTATAAAGATGTGGAACGATTGTCGCTCTATTAAGATTGTATTTATAGCAGGGACCGTAACTGTTATAACTTTTATCGTAAAAGTCAGAAAATAAAACTTATTTTTTACTTTTATTTTTTCGAGCAGAAATAAAAGTTATTTTTTGACTTTTATTTTTACGGCAAAAAATAACAGTTATTTTTGACTTTTATCTTTTCAAGCAAAAATAAAAGTTATATTTAAACTTTAATTTTTTCGACCAAAAATAACAGTTATTTTTTGATTTTTATTTTTTTCGAGCAGAAATAAAAGTTATTTTTTGTCTTTTATTTTTTCGAGCAGAAATAAAAGTTATTTTTGTTTGAGTTCATGATTATTTCATTGAACAATTTTTTCAAAAAAATATAATTTTTCAGTGAAAATAATTTGCACATGCTCAAAAATTAATGGAGTTGAGTTTTGCAATCATAATTGGGGTTTAAAACACAAAAATAACTTTTATTTCTACTCGAAAAAATAAAAGTAAAAAAAAAACTTTCATTTCTGCTTGAAAAGATAAAAGTCAAAAAATAACTTTTATTCATGCTCGAAATAATAAAAGTAAAAAATAACTGTTATTTTTGCTCAAAAAAATAAAAGTTAAAAAATAACTTTTATTTTTGCTCGAAAAAATAAAAGTTAAAAATAACTGTTATTTTTGCTCAAAAAAAAAATAAAAATCAAAAAATAACTGTTATTTTTTTTTTTTTTCTAAAAATAAAAATCAGATTTTTAAAAAGCATCGCATTTTATGAAAATCTGGTCCAAGACTATCAAAATGGTATACCTGGTTTTATTTTCCGACTTTTCCTTGCGGTTGCTTTTTTTAATCAAAAATTCAAAAATAACAGTTATTTTCGGTCTCTGATTTATAGCAACTAATTTCGATTTTCTGAATACCTTATCCAAAATTAGTTTTAAACATCGAATATCACCAAACATGAACTTATCAAAAACTTTCAAGACTTAAAAAATGAATATTTTAACATAATTTTTTACAAAGTTCTAACAATTCATTCCCTTTGTTATGTATTTTTCTTTTTTTTCACAATTTTTTTTTCTTTTAATTGAAATTTGAATATAGTATAACTAAAAAATAGAATTCATAGTTGTCAATTCCGATTGAAATGTTAAATTGAAACACGTAAGATTGCTATGTTCGGCTGTGCCGAATCTTATATACCCACCATCAAGTTGTGCTAAATTTAGAAACGTATCTTTTATATCTACAAGGGTGCAGCTAATTCAAAATATGAACCAAATGTGGTATTGTTGGTAAAATATTTGGAATAAATTCGGTAGCAGTAGCTTTATAGTTCAGCATTTAAAACTATCTAAGTGGTTTCCCTAGTATTTACTTTGCACAAAATTTTGTCCAATAACCATGTAAAGTCTTAGAATTTTATGTGGATTCAGAATATATATCCCTCTTGATTTTTGAGTGAAATTTAAAGAAATTGCAAATGGAATGACAATCTCAACATACCCTCAAATTCTGTTTGATGGTGGGTATAAAAATGCGATGTTATGTATATAAAGGTACAGGGCCAATACACGCGGCATGCGGCTGCGGGCGGTCGTAGTATTGCCAGTACATAAAATGTGGGCTTGTTTACAAAAATGTTCATATATAGAAATATTTGAGTAGGATATAATTAAACAAAGTTCTACTTTTTTCCATTGCCGCTTGAAATTTGACAAATCAAAAAACAGCTGATTGCCGCCCACAGCCGCTTGCCGCGTGCATTGGCCTTCTACCTTAAGATCTATAGCCAAATGTTAACGACAAATTTTTATATATACTGGCTGGTATTTATATAAAGCTTTTTTGAGCAAAATTAAATAGTCACAGCTGTCCTAGTTTATAATATAACTGGCGTTTGTAGCCATTTAGTGGTTTTCGGGAGTGGTTTTTAAAAGAAAGCTATGGTCAAATATGGACCAATTCCTATAACATTTGATATTCTGACCAATGTTGCATAAAACTTCTCTGCTGTAAATTAAGTTGTCATATCTATCACAATTGTATTAAATTTATCACCATTAATGTGATTCCCGAGGTAGGGTTATATAGGAGATTAACTAAATGTTAAACGATTTCGCCCATTTTCAATGCACATCTTTCCGCAGATATCGAAAATACTTTTGTAGAATTTCGTCCCTCTAGCTCTTTTCGTTAAGGCGTTATCGCACTTTTATCTGACGGACAGACGCAGATAAACCTCCTTCTCTTTTTGTATTTTTGTGTAAGTCTGTAAGTTTTTTTCATTGGAGCTATGGTCAAATGTTGTCCGATTGTATCAAAATTTTGCACACTGACTGGTATTGACATAAGACTTTCTTCTGCAAAATTTAGTGGTCAAAGCTATTATATTTATTGGCATTTAAGTATATTTTAAGTGGAATTTAGGCTGTTTTCATAACTTTGGCTTATGGCTTAATGTGAACCGATTTTGATGATGATGCCCAAGGCTTATATAAAACTTCTATGTACCAAGTTATCGAGGTTATATTAGCCTAGGAGATTTTGCCCAATTTTAATACCAAAATTTTCTCAGAAATGAAGAATGTTTTTACTAAGTTTCAGTGAGCTGGATCCTTTCGTTTAGGCGTTATCATGATTTCAACAGACAGACGGACAGACAGACGGATGTCGCTCAATCGTCTTAGAATTTCATAAGGATTCAGAATATATATCGATTCAGAATATATGGGCCAATATTAAGGAAATTACAAACGGAATGCCAACCTCAATATACCACCCATTCTTTTTGATGGTGGGTATAAAAAAAGTATAGTTGCGCAATCTGTTATTAAATGGACGTATTTCGAAGGTTTTTGTTCTTAAGAAAATAGTATTTTCCTTGCATTGACTGCGTATTAATGCTTTATTCTTACCACCAATAGAGGATATTTA
This sequence comes from Stomorhina lunata, assembly GCA_933228675.1. Lineage (NCBI taxonomy): Eukaryota > Metazoa > Arthropoda > Insecta > Diptera > Rhiniidae > Stomorhina > Stomorhina lunata. Next base: position 101,518,459 of record OW121742.1, on the reverse strand, counting down.
TTATGACTAGATCGGTAAACTTTTTTTTTGGGTCTGAGATAATATATTAAAAAGTTGCAAACTAATTACCCAACTTACAATACTCTGACACCTTTTGGTATAGGGTACAATAAAAATACATATTTTGTTGACCTATGTTTAAAAATTCTACAAATACTCAAAAAGAATTTGCTTCCATTTGATGTTGATTGTTAGTATCATAAAAAAATTGTTATTTTTTTCTTTATTCAATGTCATCAGATCGGTTTTTTGCAAACCACCAAAGGACATTTTTTAGTTTCATATTGAAGAAATGGAAAAAATAGAATATTTTTCGCTTAAACAGACACAAACAAAAAAAATGCATACATATGTATGTATGTGTGAAAATTTTAAACTTAGAAAAGTTAACACGATAAGATATTAGGGTGGATCGAAAAACAACTTTTATTGAAATTCGATTTCTCTGGGTTAAAAATCGATGCTCTACATCCTAAGGTGCTCGGAAAATATCCTGAGGTGGCGCATAGGAAATTTATTTCAAGGACCCATTTGTATGGGGGAAAATGGGAGTTTTTTCGATTTTTAGTAAATTTCAACTAATCCGTTTACGTTTTTGGCAAAATTAATAATTTAATGTAGAAGATAACTAAATCATACTTTATTAAAGTCATAAAAACTAAAAATCCATGCAGTAGTTTTAAAGTTATTGCAATTTGCCCCAGAAAATTCGTGTTATTTTCAACACGCCTAAGAATATGCAGCAAAAAAAATCACTTTAGAGTACAGAAATTACAAAGTAAGACATTTCTTATCATATAAAGACTTAAAAGTTGAAACTTATCAAAATATAAAAGAAAATTTTGTTAAAAAAATATTCAAACTATCAAAATTTTTGATCGGCATGTTAAACTAGACAGATTTGGTAATAAAATCCCAAAAAGTTCAGTTAGATATCTGACATGGTTTCGCCATACCTGGTTTCGTCCGCATGTCTGTTAAGGGTTAACAAAATGTTTTTTTATAAAACAATATAACAATTCTTAAAAATAACTATTTTTATTAATTTTAATAGAAATTTGCCACTAAATTCATAACATTTTATATTTTTGCTACTAAAAATCCAAATTTTGACCTTTGACCCCGATTAGAAAAAGGTTAATCCCAGCCAATTTCAAGAAAAGTTCTAGTGGACTGGGCAATAAAATTCAGTATTAGCTTTATCAAAAGAAAACTTAAATAAAATTAATATGCATCTATTTAAAATCTGTCCAAAAATTTACTTTTTCGCGAAATTTTACGACTTCAGGTCGCAGATATGGCGAAACCATATGAGATATCAAACAGAACTTTTTAACATTTTATTAACAAATCTGCCGTTTTTAACATGCCGATCAAAAATGTTGATATTTTAAATATTTTTTTCACAAAATTTTCTAAAACTTAAAAAGTAAGTTTTGGAACAGTCCTTAAAAAAAAATGCCACCATAGGTGGAAAGGGTATTATAAGTTTGTGCTGATGTTTGTAACGCATAGAAATATTTGTCTTAGACCCACCTTTTAGTATACCAATAGACTTAGAATCACTTTCTGAGTCGATTTAGCGATGTCCGTCCGTCCGTCCGTCTGGCTGGCTGGACCCCCATGTAAACCTTGTAATCAAACTACAGGTCGCAATTCTAAAGATAATTTGATGAAATTTTTTTGATAATGGGACCATGGCTATTGAAATTGGTCAAAATCGGTCCATTATTTATGGTACCTCCCATAGGTCCCACTTCCCGGAATTGCTATATTGGCCACAAATATCAATATTTTTTCATGAAATTTAAAACAGATACTGCTTATGTAAACTTAAATCACTGTACCAAATTTCGTTGAAATCGGTCCACATTTGACCTAGCTCCCATACAAACTCTTCTTCAAAAACGCACTAAATGAGACAAAAAATCACTAAAACGCTCGTAAATCTAAAGATAATGAAAATTTATTTATTTATTTATTGCATACATAATTTTTGTAACAACTGTAATCAATTTGCCAAATTTCGAGATAATCGGTCCACATTTGACCCTAGCTCTCATATAACTCCAAATGACGGAAACAGGTTGAATATATACGTTTTGAGAAAATGTTTGTATGATGGCAAAATTAAGCAAATATTTGTCTTTATACAGGAAAAATAACACCTTTGACCTTAGTGGTGAAGGGTATCGTATGGTCGGCTTGACCGACTATAGCGCTTTCTTACTTGTTTTTTAATAAATTTCAACTATTTAGTATTTATACGTCTTAAGATAATAAGGAATTACTTTGTAATTTCTGTACTCTAAAGTAAACTTTTTGCTGCATATCCTTAGGCGTGTTAAAAATTGCAAATTGCAATAACTTAAAAACTACTGCATGGATTTTTATTTTTTTTAATGACTCTAATGAAACCTTATTTAGTTGTCTTTTACATTCCATTATTGGTTTTGTCAAAAACATAAATTTATTGGTCGAAATTTACTAAAAACTGGAAAAACTCCCATTTTTCCCCATACAAATGGGTCCTAGAAAGAAATATCCTGTGCACCACCTCTGGACATTGACCTAGAAAGACAAAATTTTTTTCTGAGCATTTTATGAGGTAGAGCATTGATTTTTAACTCAGTCTTATTAAATTTCAATGAAAATTGATTTTCGCTCCACTCTAATGCATGTGCATACATATGCATTAGCAAACTATAGCAAACAATATCATTATGACCTAAGTCAATCTATATTTATGAAAATATTTTTGAAGTATAACTTTTGTAATGAATACACAAAATAGCAAATATTAATAGGTGAGTAATACTATATGTTAATAGTTTACCTGCTATGAATAATTTAAACTATATCAAAAGGCAAATCGATATTCAGCTTTAAACTATATTGAGTTTGTTTTATATATCAAAATTAGTAGTAAACATTTGAGAAATAGAAATGTATACTCCAGCAGGAGAAATTGAAGGGTATTTCGTTCGGTTGTCTTGATGATTTCAGTCTATTGCGTTTCCGGTGATAACACCTTGAGGTATTCGTAAGTCATGTCTACTTCATCTCAATTTCTGGGCAAATGGAATAAGTGAAAATTTTGTATTACCTCATGTCAGGATGTTATCCTTATCCAGAGAAGCTCCTGGTAATACAAAAGACCACTTAACACAATTTGTATTCTCATAATTTAATACTCATTACTGCAATAGATACCAAATTTATAAGAAATTTTATCAAAATTTAAATTTCTCGAATAATATATGATTCTAAAGTATTTAATTTAATTTCATTTAAATTTCAATTTATCTTTGTTTTCACATTTACTAACTAAAACTTCTTTAGTTTATTTCCTTAAAGGGAATTGCAAACTTAAGTCTATTACAATAAAATAATATAAATTTTCATTTTCAACATCTAAGTTTATTTTGTCCTAAATAATTTGCATATCCTAGTAAATATTTATTCATTAAAATGTTTTCAATGTAATTTATATACTTTTGGTAAATACTTTTGTTGTTTTAATAATTTGGGATAAATTACAAATAAATAATTGCAATAAATTTAAATAAGTCATTTGCAGGAAACAAATACATATAAATATGTATGTGTATATGCAGTGGCAAATATTAACATATTTAAGACAAATTTTGTAAATACTAAATAATATATGATGACAGAAAATTTACTTAAATTACTTAAATGTGCATTAGAATGTCTTCCAAATTTAATTCTGTAGCTTAGTATCTAAGACTTTAGACAAAATGAGCAAATAACTAAGACATTCACAGATATTAAAATGTAACAAATATTTATTTAAGCAGCCACATACTAATGAACATCGACATTGTTCAGTACAATCTTAAAAATATTTGTGATGGGACCTTCTTATATCTAGAATAAGTTTCAAAATATATTCGCTGGAAGTTATTTATTTAGATTTCTGTTATCTATTATCAGCAGATGTAGGCAGCCCTTACCACCAGAAGCCAAAGAATTTTTGTAATTTTCGTGACTACCACGATCATAAACGAAACTCGCCAAAATGAGTATTAATTGCATTCAGTTGGGATTTGAATGTTAGCAAAGTCGGTTGTTGTTGCTTTGCTTAAGAAAATACAAAAGCAAAAAAATACACAAGATACAAAATCAAAATTTAGTGTAAAGCAACAAAAAACCTAGTTCGAGAGAACAAAGAAATATAATCTCTAACATTGTTGCTATGATACTTATATTTTTGTAAACATTGTTTGAGATTTTGGGAAATAAAGAAAAATGTTTGTGTGTTTCTGTTCAGATGATAATCTTCGCTTTATGTTGATAATTGTAAGATACAAAAATTCTTATTAATTCTGCCCGCAAAAAAGATATAATGTGTGGTTTTCGCTCTGTCTAGAATTAGGGATAATTCTCCTGAAGAGATCGAAACGCGTCGAGGAAAGGTTTTCCCACCAACATTTTTAAGTTTTGTCAAAAAACTATTTATTACAATAACAAATAATTGTATTAAATTGGGATCTTAGTGTAATACACTACAGAAAAACTCCTTAAATAAATGTTTGATGTCCCAAAATTTTTGATAAACCTTTTTAAAAATTTTTTTTTCTGTTAAAGTTTTCGATAAAAATATTTTTCTGGTATTGATAAATTTTCTCAAAAAAAAATTTCAATAAAAATTTTTTCTAAAGAAATTTCTTCAATCAAAATATTTTTAGATAGAAAAATTTGCAAGAAAAATATTTTTATGTAGAAAAATTTTCTATGGAATAATTTTTGATAAAAAAAATTTTAATAGAAAAATTCTGATAAAAAAAAATGATCAATAGAAAAATTTTTGACAAAAAATTTTCTGAAAGAATTTTTGATGAAAAAAATTTTCTATAGGAAAATTTTTGCTACAAAGATTTTCAATAGAAAAATTTTCTATAGGAAATTTTTTGCTACAAAGATTTTCTATAGGAAAATTTTTGCTACAAAGATTTTTAATAGAAAAATTTTTGATTAAAATTTGATTTGGTATCAAATGCGAATACTCTTTCTTTTTGAACAATATTTACATCCCGACTATTTTTTGATAAAACTGCATGCATACAGCTTATTTCATCACAGCATTCTGCATATAGTTGCCAACGGCTGCAGCAAGAATTTGGAAAGTGAAGGAAGATGAAAATGTTTTGTTCAGTCGATAATCTACGCTTTACTTATTATTTATGAACATAATTCTTAAAAGTTTTGTTTGAAAATTTAGTGACAATGTGAGGTTTTCGATCTGTCCAAATTGGGGATAATCCTCCTGAAGAGATGGCTTAATCAACCATCGAAACGCGTCGAGGAATTTGGTTTCTCCGCAAACATTTTTTGGCTTTTCATCAATAAATTAGTCTGTTACATTAATAAATAAATGTAACAGATTAAATTCGAATAAAAATTCTTTTTGAATTTTTAAAAAAATTTTCAATGAAAATTTTCTATAAGAAAATTTTCTAAAAGAAAATTTTTGATACAAAATTTTTTACAGAAAAATTTTTAATAAAAAAATTTTCAATAGAAAAATTTTTGATAAAAAATTTTCTATAGCAAATTTTTTGATAAAAAAAATTTTTCTATAGAACAATTGTTAATACAACAATTTTCTATAGAAAAATTTTTGATAGAAAAAATTTTCTATAGAAAAAAATATTGATAAAAAAAATTTCTATAGAAAACAATATTGATAAAAAATTTTGATAAAAAAATTTTCTATAGAAAAAAATATTGATAAAAAAATTTTCTATAGAGAAATCTTTGATAAAAAATTTTTTATAGGAAAATTTTTGATACAAAAATTTTCTATAGAAAAATTGTTAAATAAAAAATTTTCTGAAGAAAAACTTCTAATAAAAAAATTTTCTATAGGAAAATTTTTGATAAAAAAAATATTCTATAGAAAAATTGTTGATAAAAAAATTTTCTATAGAAAAGTCTTTGATAAAAAATTTTTCTATAGGAAAATTTTTGGAAAAAAAATTTCTGTAGAAAAATTTCTGATAAAAAAATATTATATGTAAAAATTTCTGATAAAAAAATTTTCTATAGAAAAATTTTTGATAAAAAAAATTTTCTATAGAAAAAGTTTTGATAAAAAAATGTTCTATAGAAAAATTGCTGATAAAATTTAGAAAAATTTTTTGATAAAAAAAAATTCCTATAGGAAAAGTTTTGATAAAAAAAATTTTTATAGAAAAATTTTTGATAAAAAAAAATTCTATAAAAATTTCAATTAGAAAATTTTCCATAGGAAAATTTCAGGTAATAAAATTTGCTATAGAAAAAATTTTGATAAAAAATTTTCTATAGAAAAATCTATAAAAAACATTTGCGATAAAAAATTTCTATAGAAAAATTTTTGACAAAAAAATTTTTCTATAGAAAAAATTCTGAAAAAAATGTTCCATAGACAAATTTTTGATAAAAATATTTTCTATTATAAAATTTTTGATACAAAAATTTTCTATAGAAAAATTTTATATTAAAATTTTTGATACAAAAATTATCTATAAAAAACTTTTGATAAAAAAAAATTTCTGATTAAAAAAAAGTTCTATAAAAAAAATTTTCCATAAAAAAAATTTTCCATAAAAAAAATTTTCAATAGGAAAATTTTTGATAAAAAAAATTTTTTTTAAAAAAATTTTTGATAAAAAATTTGTATCAAAAATTTTCCATAGAATAATTTTTGATGAAAAAATTTTCTATAGAATAATTTTTGATAAAAAAAATTCTGTGAAAAATTTTTGAAAAAAAAAATTTAAAGAAAAATTTTTGATAAAAAAATTTTCTATAGAAAAACTTTTGATAAAAAATTTCTGATAAAAAAAATGTTCTATGGAAAAAATTCTGATAATAAAATTTTTTATAGAAAAATTTCTGATAATAAAATTTTCTGTAGAAAAATTTTTGATAAAAAAATTTTCTATAGAAAAATTTTTGATAAAAAAATTTTCTGCAGAAAAATTTTTGATAAAAAATTTTCTATAAAAATTTTTGATAAAAAAATTTTCTATAAAAATTTTTGATAAAAAAAATTCTATAAAAATTTCAATTAGAAAATTTTCTATAGAAAAATCTATAAAAAAAAATTTCCGATAAAAAATTTCAATAGAAAAATTTTTGACAAAAAAATTTTTCTATAGAAAAAATTCTGAAAAAAAATTTTCCATAGACAAATTTTTGATAAAAAATATTTTCTATAATAAAATTTTTGATACAAAAATTTTCTATAGAAAAATTTTATATAATAAAATTTTTGATAGAAAAATTTTCTATAAAAAATTTTTGATAAAAAAATTTTCTAAAGAAAAATTTCTGATAAAAAAAAAAAATTTATAAAAAAATTTTTTCAAAAAAAATTTTTCTAGAAAATTTTGTGAAAAAAAAATTGTGTCAAAAATTTTCTATAGAATAATTTTTGATGAAAAAATTTTTGATAAAAAATTCTTCTATAGAAAAATTTTGAATAAAAAAATTTTGAATAAAAAAATTTTCAATAGAAAAATTTTTGTTAAAAAATTCTTTTACAGGAAAACTTTTGATAAAAAATTTTCTATAGCAAAACTTTTGATAAAAAATTCTTCTATAGAAAACTTTTTGATAAAAAAAATGTTCTATCGAAAAATTTTTAATAAAAAAATTTTCTAGAGAAAAATGTTTGATAAAAACATTTTCTAGAGAAAAATTTTTTATAAAAAAATTCTCTATAGAAAAATAATATTAAATACCTATTTTAGTTAAAAGTATAAAAAACGGCGACTCTTCATACGATTTTTTTTTTTGTTCTTTTCTCTTTGTGCCGACCTCTGGTTATCAGGTACTAGCTACTTGGACCAGGCGAGACAAAAAAAAATTGTTATAAATCTGTATCTTTTAAAGAGAAAGTCTGATAGTATCAGTACGTATGAGGGAATTGTTAAGTAGGACCCGAGCTTTCCAGGTTTTTTATTTGTGATTACTTTGTGTTTACACAGGGTGAATTATTGGCCGTCAAAGTAGACCACCTCAGAAGTAAAAACAGCTTTTGATTCGTGTAGCTCTTTCAATTATTATCGAATATGGTTGATTTCTAACATTTTAGAATGAACTTGTAAAAACATGTTTACTTTATCACAACAACTGTTATAGGTTTTAAGTTATATAATTTCAAAAATAGAAAAAACTGATTTTTCTCTTCAACTTTTTTAGTTTCTGACCCATTGTGCATGAAATATTAAAATTATATATTTTTTAAAAAATACTGACATATAGATAACTGTTTTGGAAATAAAATAGTAAATCCAATTTTTAAATATCTTAAACCGTTTAATGTTGAGAAATTTCCAAATGTCAAATATTTTTCGCTGAACGAAAAAATTGAATTTTTTTCAAAATGACGCTATCGATTTTTAACTTTTTACTCGATCTGTCTAAATTGGGATAATTCTCCAGAAGAGATGGCCTTACCAACCATCGAAACGCGTCGAGGAATTTTGGTTTCACCGAAAACAAATTTTGGCGTTTTATCAATAAATTGGTCTGTTACATTAATAAATAAATGTAACAGATTTGGGATCAAATGCGAATAGTCATTCTTTTTGAAAAGTTTTTAACTAAAAGTTTATGTTTTATTACATATTTGTAAAGAATGGGGTGTTAGAATGATTCTAACCCAAGTTTTAAGTCATTGCAACATTCCCTTTATGTACAGCATTGAACGAAATTTGTCTAATTTTTAAGAAAATTTTTGTGTTTTCGAACATATAACAAAAAAATCAAGTTGATTTTGCAACTTTCAGAAATGCAGTTATATAGTCACATATATTGTCTTTAGATTCTAAAAATTAAAAGTAGCGTGAATGCATAAACAAGTCCAGAAAATATGTTTTATAAAAAACGGCAAGTTTTTGTAGATCATAATATTAATTGCAATAAACGGTCAGCTGGGTAACTTATTTTTAAATTATTAAAATTGTTTTAGATAAACAATAAAATAAGATTTATTATTGCAAAAATTCATTTATATACCTTGTAAAGTTTTTATGAAATTTAAAGTCAAATTTCAAAAAAGATTTTTTAAAAACCAAATTTTTTAGCTTTTTTGTACATTTTTGCCAGAAATGATCAAGAATTTTTTGAATATTATTAAAAAATTAACAGCGTAGTAATTAAGACATGTTTTCCTTTTTATTGATATATTAAACATAGATAAAAAGTATTGACTACAGGTGCAATTATTGCATTCAAAACACGCGCCTCAGTTCAAAAAAATATAAACACATGAAAAATTTGTGGTAACATTGACTTTCTTGTTTTTAACTTTAACAAATTTTTCTATGAACTGTAACTCATTGGACTCATTGCAGACATTTCGATTTTTCAAAATGATGATCCGTTATTTCAAATACTCAATTATTAAAAGTATAACTTTTAAAGTTTTTTTCGTTATTGTTTTGTTGTATAATTCGTTATTGTTTGTGGTAAAATTCAGTTATGATTACATATTTAAGCACTATTTTATGAAATTCACGCAGACTATTATTTCTGATGGAATATTACATTCAATGTACATTCCAATTACATTGTAAAAATTACATAAATTATTTTGCAAAATTACTAAAGTATAAGTGAAAAAACGAAAATGTTCTCCTTACCGCTCCTATGGAAAATCTGTTCAAAAGTATAATGATGCGGATAGTATCCACCAAAAGGCAACTAGCACTAAAGGCAGTCATGGCTATGGAAATTTTGCCAACGTAGACAATTTATTATTTTAAAAATAATTACTTTTTATCACATAACATGACAACACTGGGTAAAAATAAATAATTTTTACCGAAAAAAAAAATCTTTTTTTAAAGAAAGCAATTAACATGAAATATTACCAAAAAATATTTTGTCACAACACACAAAAAAAAACTTATCGACGCTTTATATTCAAAAAGTGCTATCTACATTTTCGACCAAAATGGTTTTTTATAGAAACGTGTTCCTTGGCTTATCTGTCATATGCCATATAAATTTTAAGAAAGAAAAATAATCAAGAAATAACAAAATAGTCGGGATGTAAATATTATTCAAAAAGAAGTGTATTTGCATTTGATCCCAAATCTGTTACATTTATTTATTAATGTAACAGACCAATTTATTGATAAAAAGCCAAAAAATGTTTGCGGAGAAACCAAAGTCCTCGACGCGTTTCGATGGTTGGTTAAGCCATCTCTTCAGGAGGATTATCCCCAATTTAGACAGATCGAAAACCTCGCATTATTACTAAATTTACAAACATAACTATTAAGAATTATGTTCATAAACCAAAAGTAAAAGCGTAGATTATCGACTGAACAAAAACAAAGAGATGGCTTAACCAACCATCGAAACGCGTCAAGGACTTTGGTTTCTCCGCAAACATTTTTTGGCTTTTTATCAATAAATTGGTCTGTTACATTAATAAATAAATGTAACAGATTTGGGATCAAATGCAAATACACTTCTTTTTGAATAATATTTACATCCCGACTATTTTGCAATTTTTTGATAAAACTGCATGCATTCAGCTTATTTTTAAAATAAACTTGTTTATTTTAAAACATCTTACCCCCCCCCCCCCCCCCTTCTTCACAGCATTCTGCATATAGTAGCCGACGGCTACAACAAGAATGTGGGAAGTGAAGGTAGATGAAAACTGAAAAATGTTTGTTTTTGTTCAGTCGATAATCTACGCTTTTACTTTTGGTTTATGGACATAATTCTTAATAGTTATGTTTGTAAATTTAGTAATAATGCGAGGTTTTCGATCTGTCTAAATTGGGGATAATCCTCCTGAAGAGATGGCTTAACAAACCATCGAAACGCGTCGAGGACTTTGGTTTCTCCGCAAACATTCTTTTTGAAAGAAAAATAATTCTAAAATATTTTTTTTTTTTATAAATTGTGTTTGTGCTATCTACTCATAATCAAAAAATAGTGCTGTCTACATAACAAATATTTGTCGAAATAATAACCATTGTTAGAAAATATACATTGTTATTAGTGATAAAACAACAAAATGGACCACATTTCCCTACAACGTACTGTAGTCATGGATTTCTAAAATATGTTCAGCCTTTGACCTTAACAGATTGTAAATAAAGGTCATATAAAGAGAATACCTTGAATTTTATTAATATAATTTGAATAAATCTTGTTTTATTTAAAAAACTTATTATTTTAATTAAAATTCGTGATATTTTGATAAGAGTCTAAATTTTCATTATATTTTATTTTTTTGTTGTTAAAATAATGCCATCTACTTGCTTTAGTACTTGAAACGATCCAATTTTAACTCGTAAAAAGTGCTAACTACTATAGAAGCGCAAATATAGGGTGGCCCAGAAAGACCGAAGTGGTGTGAATTCTTTATAACTTTTTTATTATAATTTTTTTTTCTTTTCTTTTCAGTATTTTGTAAAGAAGACTTGGATAATTTTTAATGGAGTAATACACAATTGAACAACGTGCCCAAATTGTTGAAATTTACTTTTCAAATCAACGGTCCATTGTGTTGACTCAGCGTGCATACCGTCGTCAATTTAATGTGCGGGTTGCACCCTCTCAGTCAACAATAAACCGTCTGGTTGCAAATTTTCGAGAACAAGGAGCAGTAAGGAACCTTCCTGGTCCCGGCAGACACCGAACTGTCCACACGGCTGACAATATTCAAGTGGTACAGGAGAGTATTCGGGAGGATCCAGAAACATCAACCAGGAGACGTTTGTCACAACTGGGCCTATCAAGAACGTCGCTGCAGCGAATTTTGCACACCATAGGATTGTTTCCATATAAAATTCAACTTGTCCAAGAATTGAAACCAACAGATTACCAGCAACGACTTGACTATGCAATTTATTTCCAGCAAAAAGCACAAGAGAATCCAAATTTTATTCATAACTTAATAATGAGTGATGAAGCCCATTTTCAATTAAATGTGTTCGTTAACAAGCAAAAGTGTAGGATATGGGCTACGGAAAACCCGAGAGTACTTCATCAACGACAATTGCACCCAGTTAAGTGTACCGTTTGGTGCGGTGTTTCTTCAGAAAGGATCATTGGCCCATTTTTTTTTTTTTTTTTTTGAAAATGAACAAGGTGTCGCCATTTCCGTCAATGGTGATCGATATCGGGCCATGTTGCAAAATTTTGTAAGGCCAGCCGTGGAAAACCATCCGCAAATATGGTTCCAACAGGATGGAGCCACAGCGCACACTGCGAGGGCCACAATGACTCTTTTACGCGACATCTTTGGTGAAAGAATAATTTCTCATAACAGCAATTTTAATTGGCCTCCGCGGTCCCCGGATTTAACCGCTCCAGACTGTGTTCTTTGGGGCTATTTAAAAGGAAAAGTTTATGTTAATAAGCCTAGGACTATTGAGGAGTTAAAAACCAATATTCGAGAAGAAATTAACAACATACCACCGGAAGTTTTGCGAAAGGTCATGGAAAATGTGTTGGAAAGAGCACATTTGTGCGAAGCAGAATATGGCCACCACTTGCGGGATATCATTTTTAATAACTAATCCAAAAATATTCCCCATAAATTTAATGTATTTAAAAAAAAAATTAAAAAAATATCTCTTAAATAAAAAGTTATAAGCAATTCACACCACTTCGGTCTTTCTGGGCCACCCTGTATAAGGAGTTAGTTAAAAAACTTAATTTGTACAAAATCTTAGCCCCAATTTGTATGGTATAACAGTTATTACCGGGGTAGGTCAGCTTTGCCAGGATCAAAGTAGATTTATTCCAGTTCCAACAAGAATAATTAAAAAAAAAGCAGATTCAATGTATAATTTTATTTATTAAATTTTAAATATATTGTCCAAAGGATAACAATTTTTCTTATTCTTAAATAATAGAAAAAAAAAAGGATAACACCTTTAGTGTATTCAGTCAGAAAATTTTTACACCAGAGCGACGTAGATTACTCGTAACCGTGTGTTTCGTAAGGCGGTTAAATCCAGAAACTCTCCTCTAGGTTTAAGTTTGCCCTTTTTGTGTAAAGTATTTGAGGGTGTTAGTTTTATTAGTACTACTACTAGTGCCTGGGCCCTATTAATGTATCTCGTCCAGTAGGGACCCTGTGCGCTACAACTAGTGTCTGGGCCCTAAGAATGTATTTCGTCCTGTAGAGACCCTGTACACTAGTACACTGAGTTGGATTTGTCTGTCGTCGTGACCGGCTGTCAGCACACGTTTGTACTGGCTGTCCGATCACTAAGACCGATCAAGTCCAACTGAATTTGTATTAGAATTCATCACTACCAATAATTTGTAACGGCGTAGCACTTAAAAGATATTTTAGAAGAGTATTGGTGATAATACTGAGACGTAAAATCCCAGCAAGAACAGTGCCAAACGTTTGAAATATGATGACTTTTACATTTGATATCAAACGTTTTTTTCAAACTTTTTTCAAGCCTGAACAGATGTTTGAGATTCACATTCATTTTCAAATGAGGGTTCATTTGAGAATAAACGTTTGAAAAATGATAGTTTCTCAAATTGAGAATAAAGGTTATTCTCAAATCATCATCAAACCCTAAGATGATTTGAGAATAATTTGAAAAATGGTGTTATATAAATTTGATATCAAACCTTATTTCAAATTTTTTCAAACATTAAAAAAAATAATTTTATGTTAAAAAAATAATGTTTAAGATATTTTAATGGAATGGCATTGCATTTCAAAGAAATTCGTTATTTCTTTCGGATTTTTTTAAAATTGATCCATATTTGAATATAAAACCTTGCTTAAAAAATATCAACATTAAAAATTCAATAATATTCATATGCATAAGTAAATTTTCTTTATTTCTTGAATTTTTTTTTACCTAACAATAAAAAAATATATTTTAAGCAAAAGAATTCAAATATGATGCACCGTTTTCAAAAACAAAATAAACAAACTCAAAAATACAACGCCATTTTATTTACGTTCCACATGTAGATGATATCCACATTTGAAAAACCTTTGAGAATGAGGTTTGATAATGATTTGAGAATAAAGGTATTTCTCAATTTGAGAATAAAGTCCCCTTTTTGTTGAGAACGCTATTATTCTCAAATCAGTATCAAACGTTTGACCTTTGAAAAAAGATTTATTTTCAAATCATCCTCAATTTGAGAATAAACCTTTTTTCTTACTGGGATTAGAGTGTGATGGTTTCACTTAGAGATTTGGAGACTAGGAGAACGAGAACTTGAGTAATTTAGTTTTAATAGTAGTGGTAGTTAAGCTGAGACACGTAGTGGTGAAATTTAATCAAAAGGGTATTACCCAGTAAGAAAAAATGTTTATTCTCAAATTGAGGATGATTTGAAAATAAATCTTTTTTCAAAGGTCAAACGTTTGATACTGATTTGATACTGATTTAAGAATAATAGCGTTCTCAACAAAAAGGGGACTTTATTCTCAAATTGAGAAATGCCTTTTTTCTCAAATCATTATCAAACCTCATTCTCAAAGGATTTTCAAATGTGGATATCATCTACATGTGGAACATAAATAAAATGGCGTTGTATTTTCGATATTTTTGAGTTTGTTTATTTTGTTTTTGAAAACGGTGCATCATATTTGAATTCTTTTTTTATTGTTAGGTAAAAAAAATGTTAAGAAACAAAGAAAATTTAGTTATGCATATGAATATTATTGAATTTTTAATCTTGACATTTTTTAAGCAAGGTTTTATGGTCAAATATGGATCAATTTTAAAAAATCCGAAAGAAATAACGAATTTCTTTGCCATTCCATTAAAACATCTTAAACATTAATTTTTTTGACATTATTTTTTTAATGTTTGAAAAAATTTTGAATAGGGTTTGATATAAAATTTATATAACACCATTTTCCAAATTATTCTCAAATCATCTTAGGGTTTGATAATGATTTGAGAATAACCTTTATTCTCAATTTGAGAAGCTATAATTTTTCAAGCGTTTATTCTCAAATGAACCCTCATTTGAAAATGAATGTGAATCTCAAACATCTGTTCAGATTTGAAAAAAGTTTGAAAAAAACGTTTGATATCAAATGTAAAAGTCATCATATTTCAAACGTTTGACACTGTTCTTACTGGGTAGTGATAAACTGAAGAAGAGCATTTGAAGAGTGGTGACTTCACTTCGAGAGAGAGAAAGAATGAGACCAAAGTTAAAAAAAAGAGTTTTACACGTAGTGGTGAAAACAAAGACAACGAACTTGAGCGCGAGTAACTTGATGGTGGTAAGAACCTGCTCTATACTTGTGCTCTTTCTAGCTGAGAGTTCTGAATACACTAAAATAATAATGATAGTAAAATTTGTAATAGTTATAAAAAGTAATAAACATACGCTTTTTAACTTAACCTAAATATACTCAAATAATCGAATAAAAATAAAGTAAAAATATAGGTAAATATATACAAGATTAAATTAATAATATAATGAAATTATATTATGTAACGAAACGCTTCGTTACAATGGTATTGTAAAACAAAGTTTGTTTATTACAATTATGGTTAATGACAAAAACAGTTTTTTTGCTCTCCTATAAAATTGTGAATTTGTAGATAGCACTATTTGAATATAAACCCTCGTTATACTTTTATCTTAGTATCTCTGGAAAAAAGAAAATATATCAAAATGCACATAAATATACAGTATAAATACTAATTAAAACCATAATATCCATCTTACCACATCTTGAAGCCAAACACTTTAAATGGATACATTTAAAATTTAAATGCAATTTTAAACCAGAATTAGCACTTATGCATTTCACACAACTTCTGTTCTCCAATTAAGGCAACTATAGTCCAGAGCTTAAATTAACCAATTTGTGGTAAAGTAGGCTTTATTGCTCTTACTCAAATAAAGCAGAAGAAAAGACATTATTTCCACAATTGCATTCAGCAAAATATGAACAAATATACTCGAACTTATATATGCATATTCATATTTGGAAGTTTATTGCTTTTGTGAAGCAAACATATCGTCATCTGAAATTTTTAAGAAAAATAAATAAAAAAGGGCTTGTGTTATTGGGATTATAACACATAATATGACAAAATTTTATAATACTGCAAAACAAAATTTTAATTTTCACCAATTTTTAATTTGAATTCAGAAAATATTTGTATACAATTTTGGTTTTTATATCTTCTGTAAAATTATGACCTTTCCTATTTCCGGTGGAGATTTGTGTGTGTTTTAAACGTAAATGAGTAGAAATGCTATAGTATTTTTGGAAAAAATATATATACAAAATTCTAATGTTTTTTTGTTATTAACATGTTCATCATTACCAGCCTAAACGTTAAAAGTTAAAGAACTAATATTTTGACATCTACATATTTATCTTAAAACTGACTTTAAAACAAGTAAGAGTGTTATATTCGGCTGTGCCGAATCTTATATACCCACCATCAAGTTGTGTTAAATTTTGAAACATATCTCAAATATCAAAAAGGGTGCAGCTAATTCAAAATCTGGACCAAAACTGAAAAAATCGCTTAGCTAATTGGTATTGTTGGTAAAACCTTTGGACTAAATTCGGTTGCCGTAGCTTTATAGTTCAACATTTAAAAATATTTGAGTGGTTTCCCCAGTATTTACTTTGATCAAAATTCGGTCTCATAACCGGGTATAGTTTTACATTAATAAGTTGTTAAATACTTTTCGTTGTGCTTAATATGTAGTTAGGCTAAACACGTTAATAGTAATACGACAGGTCCATATATTTCATTAGGAGTTCCTAATGCATTCATCATATACAAAGTCTGGGCTGAACATTGATTGATGCCTATCTAATTTTATAGGTGCAATCTTAATATAATGAATGTACCTCCAAATCTTTTTGATTGTAGATATAACAAGTAAGAGTGCTATGTTCGGCTATGCCGAATCTTATATACCCACCATCAAGTTGTGTTAAATTTAGAAACATATCTCATATATATACAAGGGTGCAGCTAATTCAAAATCGGGACCAAAACTGAAAAAATCGCTAACCTAATTGCTATTGTTGGTAAAACCTTTGGACTATATTCGGTTGCCGTAGCTTTATAGTTCAAGATTTAAAAATATCTTAGTGGTTTCTCTACCTTGATCAATATTCGGTCTCATAACCGGGTATAGTTTTACATTAATAAGATGTTAAATACTTTTCGTTGTGCTTAATATGTAGTTAGGCTAAACACATTAATAGTTATACGGCAGGTCCATATATTTCGAAAGGAATTCCTAATGCACCCATCATATATAAAGTCTGGGCTGAACATTGATTGATGCCTATCTAATTTCATAGGTGCAATCTTAATATAATGAATGTACCTCCAAATCTTTTTGATTGTAGATATAAAAAGGGGATGTTATATATATAAGAATTATAGCCAAATGTTGACCGATTGTAACAAAATTTTACACACTGGCTGGTATATATATAGAGCTTATTCTTGCAAAATTTAGTGGCCATAGCTATCATAGTTTCTAATTTTCTAAAGCTTTTAACTGGAGTTTGCTAAAATTTTTGGTTTCCGTGAGTGTTTTTTATATGAAAGCTAAAGTCAAATATGGACTGATTCCTATAAAATTTGATAAACTGATTAAAAATTGCATAAAACTTCCCTATTTTATATTTAATCGTCATAGCTATTACAATTGCATTCAATTTATCAGCATTAATGTGTTTCCCGGGGCGGGGTTATATGGGAGCTCTAACTAAATTTGAACCGATTATGTCCATTTTCAACACACTTCTTTTTCAAGACATCCAAAATACTTTTGCAAAATTTTGCCCCTCTAGCTCTTTTCGTTAAGGCTTTTATCTGACGGACAGACGGACATAAACAACCTTTTCTTTATGTATTTTTGTGTTTCCATATGTTTTTTATATGGGAGCTATGGTGAAATGGTGACCGATTGTAACAAAATTTTGCACACTGTCTGACATTGATATAAGACTTCCTTGTGCTTAATTTAGTCTTACTAGCTTTTGTAGTTAAGGAGCTTTCATGATTTTATCTGACGGACAGACGGACATAAATCCCATTTTCTTTTTGAATTTTTGTATTTTCGTAAGTTTTTTATATGGGAGCTAGGTCAAATGGTGACCGATTGCGACATAATTTTGCACACTGGCTGGCATTGACATAAGACTCTTGACTCTTGTACCAAATTTAGTAGTTATATCTGTTATACTTTTAGATTTATTGGCATTTAAGTGTATTTTAGGTGAAATTTAGGCTGTTTTCGTAAGTTTTTTGTATGGGAGCTATGGCTACATGTGAACCGATTTTGATGAAATTTTACACGCTGCCTAGGGCTAACGTAAAACTTCTATATATAATAATATAATTTTATCATCATAGCTGCTATAATTTGCCATTTCTTAACAAATAAGCAATTAGCCTAGAGGAGGTTATACGGGAGCTATGGTCAAATGCAAACCGATTTCGCCCAATTTCAATACCAAGCTAGTTCCTTTCGTTTA
The DNA here is from genome assembly GCA_933228675.1 of Stomorhina lunata. Lineage (NCBI taxonomy): Eukaryota > Metazoa > Arthropoda > Insecta > Diptera > Rhiniidae > Stomorhina > Stomorhina lunata. The sequence goes on along the minus strand of OW121742.1, from coordinate 101,499,945 downwards.
GGCGTTATCGTGATTTCAACAGACAGACAGACGGACATCGCTCAATCGACTTAGAATTTCATAAGGATTCAGATTATATATCGTTTTTGGTTTTTGAGCCAATATTGAGGAAATTACAAACGGATGACAATCTCAATATACCCCCCATTCTTTTTGGTGGTGGGTATAAAAAGTATTTATTTCTGTATTAAAAAATATATTAACCCTAAACTCAAACCGAATTTTCAAGGGACTATTTTTTGGGAATATAAGATTCTGCATAGCCGAATATAATACTCTTACCTGTTTTTAAATACATTTTGTTTAGATAATGAGCTAAAACGCAAGTATTTTTGTATTAAAATTGGATGTTCGTTTAAAATGTTCCCATATTTGATTTTATTTTTGCCATTTTAATTATAAATATCATTTATTAGGCTAATGTTTAATTAAATAAATCAAAATGGAAATTAAACATAAATTTAAAAAAAATGCTAATGCCTAAACGTTTGTATACAAATTATCTTTTAATTAGTTTGGAAAAACGTTTTAAATGATCTAATATGAACATAATATAAATTATGCATTTTAAATTAGCGGCAATTTTAATGAATAATAAATAATGGAGAAAATTCTTTGTTTTACTTGTATAATGAAACAATTTGAAACAAAATTGGGAACTCTACTTTGATTATTTGTAAGACTTATATAGAAATCGCTAAAACTGCTTAGAAAATTATTTTTGATACATTTTTATACCCACCATCAAACAGAATGGGGGGGTATATATTGAGATTGTCATTCCGTTTGTAATTTCCTTAATATTGGCTCAAAAACCAAAAACGATATATATTCTGAATCCATATAAAATTCTAAGAGCGATGACCGTCTGTCTGTGAGTCTGACCGTCCGTCTGTCTGTCCGTGTGTCTGTCTGTTGAATTCACGATAACGCTAGATCACTGAAACTTAGTAAAAACATTATTCATCTCTAAGAAAATTTTGGTATTGAAATTGGGCAAAATCGGTATATAGAAGTTTTGCATAAGCCCTAGGCAGTATATAAAATTTCATCAAAATCGGTTCACATTTAGTCATAGCTCCCACGCAAAAAACTTACGGAAACAGCTTAAATTTTACCTAAAATACACTCAAATGCCAATAAATGATAAACTATAATAGTTTTGGCCACTAAGTTTAGTACAAGGAAGTCTTATGTCAATGCCAGCCAGTGTGCAAAAATTTTTCACAATCGGTTACTATTTGACCATAGCTCCCACATAAAAAACTTACGGAAACACAAAAAGGAAAGGGGGTTAATGTCCGTCTGTCCGACAGAAAAAAGGGCGTTAGCTCCTCAGCTACAAGAGCTAGAGAGAAAAAGTTTTACAAAAGTATTTTTGATATATTGTAAAAGTTGTGTACTAAAAATGGGCGAAATCGGTTTACACTTTGTTAGAGCTACCATATAACCCTACCCCGGGAATCACGTTTATGGTGATAAATTGAATAGAATTGTCTGTCTGTCTGTTTGTCTGTCTGTCTGTCTTTCAGTCTGTCTGTTGAAATCACGATAACGTCTAAACGAAAGGAGCTAGCTCACTTAAACGGTTCACATTTGACCATAGCTCCCGTTTAACCTCGTCTAGGCTAATCGCTTATTTGCTAATAAATGACAAAGTATAGCAGCTATGATAATAAAAATTTAGTATATAGAAGTTTTACATTAGCCCTAGGCAGCTAATTTAGCCATAGCTCCCATACAAAAAACTTACGAAAACCGTCTAACTTTCACCTAAAATACACTTAAATGCCAATAAATCTAAAAGTATAACAGATATAACCAATAAATTTGGCACAAGAAAGTTTTATATATATAATTTCAGCCAGTGTGCAAAATTTTGTAACAATCGGTCACTATTTGACCTAGCTCCCATATAAAAAACTTACGAAAACACAAGAATTCAAAAAGAAAAGGGGATTTATGTCCGTCTGTCCGTCAGATAAAATCGTCATAGCTCCTTAACTACAAGAGCTAGTAAGACTAAATTAAGCACAAGGAAGTCTTACGTCAATGCCAGGCAGTCACAATCGATCACCATTTGACCATAGCTCCCATATAAAAAACTTATGGAAACACAGAAATACATAAAGAAAAGGTTGTTTATGTCCGTCTGCCGGTCAGATAAAAACACGATAGCGCCTTAACGAAAAGAGCTAGAGAGACAAAATTTTACGAAAGTATTTTAGATATCTTTAAAAAGATGTGTGTTGAAAATGGACAAAATCGGTTCAAATTTAGTTAGAGCTCCCATATAACCCCGCCCCGGGAAACACATTAATGCTGATAAATTGAATACAATTGCAATAGCTATGACGATTAAATTTAAAATAGGGAAGTTTTATGCAACTTTTGATCAGTTTATCAAATTTTATAGGAATCAGTCCATATTTGACTTTAGCTTTCACATAAAAAACACTCACGGAAACCAAAAATTTTAGCAAAGGCCAGTTAAAAGCTATTAAACTAGAGAATAACCTCTATATATATACCAGCCAGTGTGTAAAATCTTGTTACAATCGTTCAACATTTGGCTATAATTCTTATATAAAATATCCCCTTTTTATATCTACAATCAAAAAGATTTGGAGGTACGTGCATTATATTAAGATTGCACCTATGAAATTAGATAGGCATCAATCAATGTTCAGCCCAGACTTTATATATGATGGGTGCATTAGGAATTCCTTTCGAAATATATGGACCTGCCGTATTACTATTAATGTGTTTAGCCTAACTACATATTAAGCACAACGAAAAGTATTTAACATCTTATTAATGTAAAACTATACCCGGTTATGAGACCGAATATTGATCAAGGTAGAGAAACCACTAAGATATTTTTAAATCTTGAACTATAAAGCTACGGCAACCGAATATAGTCCAAAGGTTTTACCAACAATACCAATTAGCTTAGCGATTTTTTCAGTTTTGGTCCCGATTTTGAATTAGCTGCACCCTTTTATATATATGAGATATGTTTCTAAATTTTACACAACTTGATGGTGGGTATATAAGATTCGGCATAGCCGAACATAGCACTCTTACTTGTTATATCTACAATCAAAAAGATTCGGAAGTACAAGTAGCATATTATGTTTAGACTTTATATACGGTAGATGCATAAGAAACCCCTAACAAAATATTTCGACCTGTCGTATTACTACCAACATATTTATCTATATTTAGTATTAAGCTCAACGAAAAGTATTTAACAATTTATTAATGTAAAACCATACCCGGTTACGATAACAAATTTTCTTCATAGTAAATACTAGGTAACCACTTACATACTTTTAAATGTTGAACTATAAAGCTATTGCAACCGAAGTTCTTCCAAATATTTTACCAACAATACCAACTAGCGCAACAACTTTTTTCCCATTTTGGTCCACGTTTTGAATTTGCTGCACCCTCGAAGATATATGAGATATGTTTCTTAATTTAACACAACTTGATGGTGGGTATATAAGATTCGGCACAGCCGAATATAATACTATTACTTGTTATACTAAAAGTTGAATGGCCATTCAATTTTGAGTATACCCTCATATTTTCAATTTACATTTTGGTTCTGATTCTATTAAATATTTTAGTTTAGAACTTTCAAATTAGTATTAACCCAGTAAAACTTTTCATTACCAAATAATGAGTTAAACAGTTAAACTATTGAACACGAACTACTTACTCATTCGCTGTTTAAGTCATTACATTAACATGGGGATGTCATTGGGGGCAAGTACTTACCAATTGCAGAAAAGTAATGACTTGGGTAAGCAACAACAACAACAGCAACAACTTTTTTGTTGTTGTTTTATTAAAAACATATTTTTAAACGAAATACAAAATTTTTTTATGATCCCATGGGGGCTCGAACCCAGACCCTCCGACTGCTAGGCAGAGACTCTTCCACTGAGCTACTTCATATATTGAAAACTTAGCAGTTTATAATTAATATAAACAATTTTTATTTTTAGATCCAAAATCATGTGAAAATAACTTTGTTTTTCCCTGCTTTTTTTTGCTTTGTTGTAATTTTTGGAAAAATATTTTTATACGATTTCTTGTAATTATTTTAAAACTTTTTTAAAATTATTTTAAAACTTAAACAATTTAAATCTTCTTTTTTGTATAAGTTTTTACATAAGATTGACTCTTACTTACTTAAATGTTACAACCTGTTTAGGTCAAAGTCCGAGCATATTTTAGAATTCCATGGATTTCGATCTTGTGCGAATATTCTCCAATTTTATAGGCCAAGCTTGGAAAAATGTTCCTCTACTTGGTCTTTCTACATAATCAAAATTTACTCATGATGGTATTTTTTCATTAACGTGAGTTAGTTTTACAAATTTTTTTTACAGAAGTTAATATTTAAGTTCTTAATATTCAAAAATCATTTAAAAAGACTCTTTTAATAAAAAAAAAAACTAAAAAAAATTGTTGCCCTTGTTGGGATTTGAACCGGGGCCATTCAGTTTAAATTACCATCTTAATTACAAATAAGTACTTCTGTAATAACTTATTATTTATTCGGATGGTATGTTGTAGTCGTTACAAGGTAACCAGTTATCAGAGTACTTGCCATTACCAAAGTTTTGCTGGGAAACAACGTAGGTGCCATTGTTTATGTATTTAAATGTGCACTACTTAAACTTATAAATTAATTAAACTTTAAACAAAGCAAATATATTATAATGTCATTAGCAAAAATGTGGTAACAAAGTTTTTTTAATTACATTTAACTTAATCCTTTAATGTCTTTAAATTTCACACCGCCATAATTTAGTTGTATGTGTGTAATACACAATGTGTATACAAGAGCAACAAGTAATGCGATTATGAATATTGGTATCAGGTTATTTTCGTGTGTATGTGTTATTTATTAATTGTCGCTAAATATGTAGAGCAGACTTTAGTAAATACTATAAAGTGGAGGATAATAGTTAGGACAATTAAAATACAAATATATTCAAAAGTATAGTTGGGTCTAAATATAAAAAAACTATAGCTCCTGTAAAGTATACCATATAAAATACTTATAGCTTTTCACTTTTTGACTTCACAATTTTCATCAAATTTATTTGAATGTTTTTTACACTTCATTGTCTATTTTTCCATTACACGTAAAACTAATAGACATTCTCACAAAAATTATTGTTTCTTTAGTTTTTCATTACCTACTTTTTTAGCCGGCAATTTTAAAAATCTTTAAATTCAAAACACGTTATAGATTTTATACTTATTACGTGTTTAAAACACAAACGAAAAAGTGAAATGTATACATTTGTATCATTATTAAATTGTGTCATCGATTTCACATTTGTCTGGAAACGTTTTTATCTCAGACGAATAAATGACATATTAGGAACACTTTAGGAATGAGATATTGAGCCCCTCTGTTGGAATTTGTACTAAGTTTGTTATAATCTAGAGGTGAGTGGAACTCAAGTGCTTCTATTGAAGCAATATTTTATAACCAAACCTAATAAATCATTAGCCCAGTTTGCAATTATAAATAGATATAACTTATTTTCTTTTTAATTATTTTCCATAAAAAATTTTTCCTTGAAACCTTTTCTATTGAAAAATTTTACCTTAAAATTTTCAATAAATAAACTTTGTACAATAAAATATAGAAACGACGGTTTTGTATACGAAAATTTTCTTTAGAAATGGTTTCTGTGGAAACATTTTCTATAGAGAACAATTTTTATAGAAACATTTTTAGAGAAAAATTTGCCACAGAGAAAATTTTCTGCAGAGAAAGTTTATTTCTGCAAAGTATTTCCTATCGAAAAGTTTTCAAGAAACAAAAATTTTTTATAGAAAAAATTTTTTATTAAAAAATTTTTCTATGGGAAATATTTTTTGTAGAGAAAATTTTCTATAGGAACAAATTTTTGCAGATACAATTTTTTATATATATATTTTCCCAGATATGAAGAACAGACAGACGGACGCTAATATTAAGGAAATGACAATCTCAATATCCTCCATTATTTTTTATTGTGGGTATAAAAAGGGGATGTTATATATATAAGAACTATAGCCAAATGTTGACCGATTGTATATATACTGGCTAGTATTTATATAAATCGTATTAATGCCGAATTTAAACTGGCGTGACGAGAGTGGTTTTTATATGAAAGCTATGGTCAAATATGGACCGATTCTTATAAAATTAAATATACTGACCAATAGTTGCATAAAACTTATCTGTTTTAAATTTAGTCGTCATAGCTATTAATTGTATTAATTGTATTCCCATGTAACCACGGGGCGGGGTTACATGGGAGCTCTAACTAAATGTGAACCGATTTCGTATACAACTTTTTCAAGATATCAAAAATACTTTTGTAAAATTTTGTTCCTCTAGCACTTTTCTAAGGCACTATCGTGATTTCATTTGACGGACAGACGAACACAAACCCCCTATCTTTATGGAATTTTTGTGTTTCCCTAAGTTTTTATATGGGAGATATGGTCAAATGGTAACCGATTGCGACAAAATTTTGCACAATGACTAGCATTAACATAAGACTATCTTATACTAAATTTAGTGACCATAGCTGATAAAGTTTATCATGTATAAGCGTTTAAGTGTATTTTAGGTCAAATTAAGGCTGTTTTCGCAAGTGCTTTGTATGGGAGCTATGGTTATATACCCACCGATTTTGATGAAATTGTATACGCTGAATAACAAGCATGTAAAACTTCTCTGTGCTAAATGTTATCATTATATCTGTCATAGTTTGTCAATTATTAGCGAATAACCGATTGGCCTACGCGAGGGTTTGCGGGAGCTATGGTCAAATGTAAACCGATTTCACCCAATTTCAATACCAAAAATTTTCCAAGAAATTAAGAAGATTTGTGCCAAATTTCAGTGACCTATATCTTTTCGTTAAGGTTTTATCGTGCCGACAACAGACATACAGACAGACAGACAGACAAACAAACAGATAGAAAGACAGACAGACAGACAGACAGACAAACAGATAGAAAGACAGACAGACAGACAGACAGACAGACAGACAGACAGACAGGCAGACAGACAGAAAGACATCGCTTAATCGTCTTAGATTTGCATAAGGTTTCAGAATATACTTCAAATTTGGTTTTTGAGCTAATATTAAAGAAATAACAAACAGAATGACAATCTCAGTATACCCCCCATTCTTTCTGATGGTGGGTATAAAAAGATTTTCTAAGTAGAAAATTTTTTGTTGGAAGGAGAATATTCCATTCCCAACCACATTGGAAATGCTCCTTCCAACAGAAATTTTCTATTGACGGTCTATAAGCTTCACCAGCTCTGGTGATTTTTATTACTAAAACTTTGCTCAGATGTGTTAATATTTTGTAAATTTAAACCAATAACCGAAGTTTGGTAACAATCGATGCAAAATTTATCCTAGCTCCCATATTAGACCCATAGCCGAAAATAACATTAATCTACTTAAATCTCGAAATTTTGAAAATATAACACATAGTATATGTACGTATGACCCTAAGACTTAAAAAAATTGATAAATTTAGGTCAATATATGACCTTAGTGGTGAAGGATATGATATAGTCAAGCTTGACCGACTATAGCTTTTCTTACTTGTTAAAATTGGCTAAGGTCTTAAAGCTTGTTGAAAATATGATGTGTTTTCTGGCTTAACTTGCTGCTGCCGTTGAAACATCTGGATCGCTTTTAAAAGCTTCTACATTGGCCTATATCTACATCAGCCATATCCCCTAGATCTTAAAAGAAATAAGAGCACAGAGTTAGTCCCCTACTCTATTGTACAAGGCTTTGCAAGGTAAGTACAAAGAAGATGATTTAGTATCTCCAGTAGTATCTCTTAGTAAGAGCCTGTTTGTTATGACATATGCGACAATGTAGCGCTGACACTGAATTTACAAAGATAGAATTCCGAGATTTAATGACAGCTTAACCATCAGAAAATACATTTGTCATATAGACAATCTGTGATCAATGACCATGAATTCTAAGCAGATAATAATCTCTCTTGACAGATACAAAAGGAAGCATCAGCTTATGATAGTGATAGTTATCTATTGAAGCATTTTCTATCTAAACGGAGTCACTAATAACTGGAATAAATACGTCCTAGAATAAGCGCCCACCTATTATTTGCAGTAGGACCCGAATCCCGAGACCTAACGGCAGCTTATCTACTAGAGAATATATTTAAAATATATAGTAATAAACAATCTGTGATCAGTGACAAATTGATCACATTGTTATACCCATATTGAGATTGTCATTCCGTTTGTAATTTCCTTAATATTGGCTCAAAAAAGAAAACATATTCTGAGTCCTTATGAAATTCTAAGACGATTGAATGATGCCGTTCGTCTCTCTGTCCGTCTGTCTGTCTGTTGTCGGCACAATATAACCTTAACGAAAGGATTTAGGTCACTGAAATTTGACACAAATATTCTTCATTTCCTGAAAAATTTTGGTATGGAAATCAGGCAAAATCGGTTCACATTTGACCATAGCTCTCGTATAACCTCGTCTAGACTAATCGATTATTTGCTAAAAAATGGCATATTATAACAGCTATGATGACAAAATTTGGTATCTAGAAGTTTTACATAAGTACTAGGCAGCATATACAATTTCATCGAAATCGGTACACATTTAACCATAGCTCCCAAACAAAAAACTAACGGAAACAGCCTAAATTCCATAAGAAATGCACTTAAATGCCAATTAATGATAAACTGTAAAAGCTTTGGCGACTAAATTTAGCACAAGGAAGTCTTATGTGAATACCAGCCAATTTTTTAGCAATCGGTAACCATTTGACCATAGCTCCCATATAAAAAACTTACGGAAACACAAAAATACAAAAAGAAAAGACGGTTTATGTCCGTCTGTTGGTCAGATAGCTGCTTGTACCTCCTAATCTTTTTATTTAGTTGTAGATATAAAAAAGGGGATGTAATATATACAGGGTGGCCCAGAAAGACCGAAGTGGTGTGAATTGCTTATAACTTTTTATTTAAGAGATATTTTTTTATTTTTTTTTTAAATACATTAAATTTATGGGGAATATTTTTGGATTAGTTATTAAAAATGATATCCCGCAAGTGGTGGCCATATTCTGCTTCGCACAAATGTGCTCTTTCCAACACATTTTCCATGACCTTTCGCAAAACTTCCGGTGGTATGTTGTTAATTTCTTCTCGAATATTGGTTTTTAACTCCTCAATAGTCCTAGGCTTATTAACATAAACTTTTCCTTTTAAATAGCCCCAAAGAAAACAGTCTGGAGCGGTTAAATCCGGGGACCGCGGAGGCCAATTAAAATTGCTGTTACGAGAAATTATTCTTTCACCAAAGATGTCGCGTAAAAGAGTCATTGTGGCCCTCGCAGTGTGCGCTAAGTTATGAATAAAATTTAGATTCTCTTGTGCTTTTTGCTGGAAATAAATTGCATAGTCAAGTCGTTGCTGGTAATCTGTTGGTTTCAATTCTTGGACAAGTTGAATTTTGTATGGAAACAATCCTATGGTGTGCAAAATTCGCTGCAGCGACGTTCTTGAGAGGCCCAGTTGTGACGAACGTCTCCTGGTTGATGTTTCTGGATCCTCCCGAATACTCTCCTGTACCACTTGAATATTGTCAGCCGTGTGGACAGTTCGGTGTCTGCCGGGACCAGGAAGGTTCCTTACTGCTCCTTGTTCTCGAAAATTTGCAACCAGACGGTTTATTGTTGACTGAGAGGGTGCAACCCGCACATTAAATTGACGACGGTATGCACGCTGAGTCAACACAATGGACCGTTGATTTGAAAAGTAAATTTCAACAATTTGGGCACGTTGTTCAATTGTGTATTGCTCCATTATAAATTATCCAAGTCTTCTTTACAAAATACTGAAAAGAAAAGAAAAAAAAATTATAATAAAAAAGTTATAAGGAATTCACACCACTTCGGTCTTTCTGGGCCACCCTGTATATATTATAATTATAGCCAAATGTTGACCGATTGTAACAAAATTTCACACACGTATTTATATAAAGTTTATTTTTGCAAAATTTAGTGGCAATAGCTGTCATAGTTTCTAATTTAATAGCTTTTAACTGGTCCTTGCTAAATATTTTTTGGTTTTCGGGAGTACTTTTGTAAAATTTTGTCTCTTTAGCTTTATGAGTTAAGGAGCTATAGCGCTTTTATCTGACGGACATAAACCTCCACTTCTTTGTGTATTTTTGTGTTTCTGTAAGTTTTTTATATGGGAGCTATGGTCAAATGGTGACCGATTGTAACAAAATATTGCACACTGGCTGGCGTTTACATAAGACTTCCTTTTGTAAAATTTTGTTGCTGTTGCCCTTTTAGTTGAGGCGCTATCGCGCTTTTATCTAACGGACAGACGGACATAAACCCCCCTTTTCTTTTTGTATTTTTGTGTTTCCGTAAGTTTTTTATATGGGAGCTATGAGTAAATGTGAACCGATTTTGATGAACTTTTATATGCTTTTATATACCGAATTTTAATATCATAGCTATTACAGTTTGTTATTTATTAGCAAAAAAAGCGATTAGCGTAGGCGAGGTTATACGGGAGCTATGGTCAAATGTTAACCGATTTTTCCCAATTTCAATACCAAAATTTTCTCAGAGATGAAGAATGTTTTTACTAAGTTTCGGTGAGCTAGCTTCTTTCGTTTAGGCGTAATCGTGATTTCAACAGACAGACAGACGGACGGACATCGGTCAATCGTCTTAGAATTTCATAAGGATTCAGAATGTATATCGTTTTTGATTTTTGAGCCAATATTAAGGAAATTACAAATGAAATGACAATCTCAATATACCCTCCATTCTTTTTGATGGTGGGTATAAAAAGAAGAAGATATTTAATTACCTAAATGTTTCATGTAGTTTTTATTTCTGTCTAAGAGCTTCTAAATCAAAATCCTATTACATCACGTTTACTCTTTTAAGATTAATTTGATTTTATAAGCAAAAAATTTAAATTACATGGAAACAAAAACATGTGAAATCATTTGTATTTCTAACAATTGTAATCTCTAAGGCTTTCCTCATGAAAATTCGTTTAAATCATAGAAAATTGTATAATAGAGATTTTTCTTAATTTTGCAATGTGCTAATATTCCCAAGTCCAAGATATTTTTTCAAATATAAGCAAAATGTTTGGTTATGGGAAAAATATAAAGTATGCGTTTTATGATTAGTTTACCTTTTTGATAATAGTTGCTGCCTTCGATTCCTTTCATTCTTCCCTATCTTAATTAAGAGGTGTATTTGAAAGGTGTAAAACTTCTGTATTAAATAAAATGAAATCTTTTCATATCTGGCATCCCATTGTCGTCGTTACATTTTCTTGTCAGTGTATATTTATTTCCTTATTCACCAAAAAACTTGCCTGCTTTTTATACCCTTTACCACCATAGGTGGAAAGGGTATTATAAGTTTGTGCTGATGTTTGTAACGCATAGAAATATTTGTCTTAGACCCACCTTTTAGTATACCAATAGACTTAGAATCACTTTCTGAGTCGATTTAGCGATGTCCGTCCGTCCGTCCGTGCGTCCGTCTGGCTGGCTGGACGGCTGGCTGGACCCCCATGTAAACCTTGTAATCAAACTACAGGTCGCAATTCTAAAGATAATTTGATGAAATTTGGCACAGATCTTTTTTTTTTAATAATGGGACCATGGCTATTGAAATTGGTCAAAATCGGTCCATTATTTATGGTACCTCCCATAGGTCCCACTTCCCGGAATTGCTATATTGGCCACAAATATCAATATTTTTTCATGAAATTTAAAACAGATACTGCTTATGTAAACTTAAATCACTGTACCAAATTTCGTTGAAATCGGTCCACAGTTGACCATAGCTCCCATACAAACTCTTCTTCAAAAACGCACTAAATGAGACAAAAAATCACTAAAACGCTCGTAAATCTAAAGATAATGAAAATTTTGAGTTTATTTTTTGCATACATAATTTTTGTAACAACTGTAATCAATTTGCCAAATTTCGAGATAATCGGTCCACATTTGACCCTAGCTCTCATATAAGTCCAAATGACGGAAACAGGTTGAATATATAAGTTTTGAGAAAATGTTTGTATGATGGCAAAATTTAGCAAATATTTGTCTTTATACAGAAAAAATAACACCTTTGACCTTAGTGGTGAAGGGTATCGTATGGTCGGCTTGACCGACTATAGCACTTTCTTACTTGTTAGTCTTTCTTTAGAGGAAACATTAATCAAAAAATTTCTTTTATTTTTAGCAAACTTTTTTCCCATGTTTTATTCATAAACGCAAATTTTAGTTTGTTCATTTTGAAATTTATTTTCCATTTAATTTGAATATGAATGAAACCATAAAGAAAAGCATTAGTTAGAACAATGTTAAACTACAGAAGTATAACATTATTAAAAATTGTATAATCTTTTAACAGCGTAGGGATAAAATAATGGAAGTCTTGAGCTAAAAATTAGGTATTGTAGATAATCGTTTTAAAATCATTAGATCAAACTTTATCGATTATAATTTATTTTGATTAAATAAAGATATAAAACTCTATCGACTATGATGTATTTTGATTAACTTGGTTTATCAAAAAATGTATTCAATTAAAAAGGCACTTCTTCATTTTTAAAAAGCACCTTCATTTTAATAAAACAGACAAAATCAAGCCGCCTACACAATATTTCCATTACTTTTAATTGATAATTTCCTTAAAATTTACCAAATTTTCTAGCCACATATTTAAAACTCTAAAAATAATTTCGTTATACTGGTTGTAATGCATTTTACATTGTTAGATATTACCTTGTAGAAGTGACAATTATTTGTGGATAGTCTGTTATTTTGGCGGAAACTGTAATGGTAGGCGCCAAAATTGTCAACCACAAAACAATTATAGTTTTCGACAAAATTTCTATTCACAAAAACACATAACAATAGTTCAATAGTAATAAACAGCAGCAAATACTAGGCAGCTCTAACGGAAGCGGATATAACACACAATGGAATATGAAATGCTTTCACATATACTGATGTGCTTTAATACATAAAAGTGTGTGCTTGGGATTTGCTATACTTAATATTTAACACTTTCAGAATCTTAGACCAAATTATGCATTATTTTAACAAATTTTAGACAAAAGCCATGGTTTCAGTTATATTTATTTATATCTAAATGAAAAAAATATATGTTTTTTTAGATTTTTTAGGACAATGACATAATTATATTAAAAAAGCTATTTTCATAAAAAATATGTTTTTGATTTATTAGGTAAGTGTAAGTGTAAATTTAATTTGGTTTAACTGGTGCCATTTTCAAAAAAGTACTTATCACGCTTTTTGCCGCTTTTGATTTTGAATATACCTATTACAAAAGTTTCCTTTTTTATCAGTTTTTTACCCCTAGTCGTCCAAATTGAAATAATACCGAATACATGTCCTGATATTTTTATTACTGATCTTAACTCCATTTTTGTTAAGGTGTAGTATTACCGTTTAATAAGGTATAATATTAGCGTTTTTTTGTTTAACCCCTGAATTGAAAAAAGTACCCAACACCTGTCTCATATTTCTTCAATGCCAATCGAACCGGCCACAAATTACACAGCACAACAAAATAAAAAAAATTCATGTGCTCTTAAAACCACTATACAATTTTGATGTATCATGACTACCTTTATACAAAAATGGTAAAATTTTTAAATTCTATGGATAGATTTAAAAAAAATTTTTTTTTTTTTTCAATTGCAATTTTTTTTAAACGTTTCTTCAAATAATTAATGATAACTCAAAAACTACTAATCCGATATTATTAAAATAAAATCAGAAAAATTAAGATTTACATAGCCTTTAACTCGTCCATATATCGCGTTTCAATCGGATCAATAGTATCGGAGTTATAATAAAAAACTTAAGAAAAAAATATATTTTTTATGTAAAAATGGCAAAAATTTTCGTTTTAAAAAAATCATGAAAAATCGAAAACGGCAAAAAACTTCTAGATTTATTATTGTATCGCATAGCGACATATAATAGCAACAAAATGAGGTATCGACCATAAAAATCGATTGACTTTTTTCGAATTTATTCACAATTTAGTGAATTCGCCGACCATACGATACCCTTCACCACTAAGGTCAAAGGTGTTATTTTTCCTGTGTAAAGACAAATATTTGCTAAATTTTGCCATCATACAAACATTTTCTCAAAACTTATATATTCAACCTGTTTCCGTCATTTGGACTTATATGAGAGCTAGGGTCAAATGTTGACCGATTATCTCGAAATTTGGCAAATTGATTACAGTTGTCACAAAAATTATGTATGCAAAAAAATAAAAACTCAAAATTTTCATTATCTTTAGATTTATGAGCGTTTTAGTGATTTTTTGTCTCATTTAGTGCGTTTTTAAAGAAGAGTTTGTATGGGTGCTATGGTCAAATGTAGACAGATTTCAACGAAATTTGGTACAGTACTTTAAGTTTACATAAGCAGAATTTGTTTTAAATTTCATGAAAAAAATATTGATATTTGTGGCCAATATATCAATTCTGGGAAGTGGGATCTATGAGAGGTACCATAAATAACGGACCGATTTTGACCAATTTAAATAGCCATGGTCCCATTATTAAAAAAAAAGATCTGTGCCAAATTTCATCAAATTATCTTTAGAATTGCGACCTGTAGTTTGATTACAAGTTTTACATGGGGTCCACCCAGCCAGCCAGCCAGACGGACGGACGGACGGACATCGCTAAATCGACTCAGAAAGTGATTCTAAGCCTATTGGTATACTTAAAGGTGGGTCTAAGACAAGTACCATATAGATGTCTAAAAATTCTTCATTACTTATCGATTGTGATGTAAACTGCATCTCTATGTTTATTATTTCAAAGGATACGTATAGGTTTCAAAAAGTACCAAATTATAGTTTTTACCCTTTTTTACCCTTATTAGTACCATATTCAAAAAAGTACCAAATACGTTTCTCCCTTTTATTCCAGCCGATCTGAAGCAAATTTCAACTTTGTTTCCATCGCTTCTAATTTCGGAGAAATGACATTGCTTATTTTCCTGTCTTAACCCCAAAACGGCCGAATTTACAAAAAGTACCTAATACGTGCCCCTTAGTTTCAAGTGCAGATCTCAGACCAATTTAGATTTTGTTTTTATCACTTTTGGTTTAGAATATATATTTTTACCGATTTGTACCTCCAAAATTAAAAAAAGTACCAAACACGTATTTTATTTTTTTTTTTTCAATGTCAATAAAATATGCTTTTGGCTTCATTAGCCTTAAATATATTCATAACATTCTGCTAAAAAGTACCAAATACGTGTCTACTTGTTGTTTTAGCTGATCCCAACGCAATTTCAATTTTGGTCCTATGACGTTTACTTCCGGAGATACATCATTACTAATTTTTCCCTTTTTTACCCCTTTTTACCCCTTAAAGGCCGAATTTCCAAAAATCCCTTCTACCCAGCAAAACTTTGGTAATGGCAAGTACTCTGATAACTGGTTACCTTGTAACGACTACAACATACCATTAAGATGGTAATTTAAACTGAATGGCCCCGGTTCAAATCCCACCAAGGCCAGCAATTTTTTTTTAGTTTTTTTTTTATTAAAAGAGGCTTTTCAAATGATTTTTGAATTTTAAGAACTTAAATATTATCTTCTGTAAAAAAAATTTGTAAAACTAACTCATGTTAATGAAAAAATACCATCATGAGTCAATTTTGATTATGTAGGGGATGTTGAATACCAAACACGATTCTAATTGGTCTTAACTTGGTAAGCCCAACTTATCTGGGTCATCCTTCATCTCAACTGTGGACACACACCTCCTCATGGTATCACCCGGGGAGCTAGTTTAACACCCGTTAATATTGTGAGTTAACATGTTCCGAGAGTTGTCCCATAAGATCGATAAAAATGGGTTAGGATTACGGGCTAGTAACCCTCTCTTGAAAAAAAAATACAATGAAGAGGATAAAATTAGAATTGAAATGTCCCACTAGCTAATGTTTGAGGAGGATGTCCGAAACTTCGATAGAAAGACCAAGTAGAGGAACATTTTTCAAAGCTTGGCCTATTAAATTGGAGAATATTCGCACCAGATCGAAATCCATGGAATTCTAAAATATGCTCGGACTTTGACCTTAACAGGTTGTAACATTTAAGTAAGGAAGAGTCAATCTTATGTAAAAACTTATACAAAAAAGAAGATTTAAATTGTTTAAGTTTTAAAATAATTTTAAAAAAGTTTTAAAATAATTACAAAAAATCGTATAAAAATATTTTTCCAAAAATTACAACAAAGCAAAAAAAGCTGGGAAAAACAAAGTTGTTGTCACATGATTTTGGATCTAAGAATAAAAATTGTATAAATTAATTATAAGCTGCTAATTTTTCAACATATGAAGTAGCTCAGTGGAAGAGTCTCTGCCTAGCAGTCGGAGGGTCTGGGTTCGAGCCCCCTTAGGATCATAAAAAAAAATTTGTATTTCGTTTAAAAATATATGTTTTTAATAAAACAACAACAAAAAAGTTGTTGCTGTTGTTGTTGTTGCTTTCAAATTGCTTACCCAAGTCATTAATTTTCTGCAATTGGTAAGTACTTGCCTCCAATGACATTCCCATGTTAATGTAATGACTTAAACAGCGAATGAGTAAGTAGTTCGTGCTCAATAGTTTAACTGTTTAACTCATTATTTGGTAATGAAAAGTTTTACTGGGTATACATACATTTCATGAGCATGTGTGTGTGCCTTTGCTTTCCCTCATTGGATAACTGTCTTCATTAGTTTGGGACTTTTTAAATAGACCAACGGCAAATCGATGTATGTTATAAATCAATATAACTATCACCGAAACTTTATCAGTTTAAAACACTAGTACACTCTCGGTCGCAAAGGTGTTAATCATATAACACCCCTCAGTGTTCATGTTTTAGTAATTCTATATCTAAGTGTTATAGTTGGTGTTGAGCTTGGTAATATGCCCATATTATTACTAACTACATAAATGTTCAAGTAACAATGACGATGGCTTATTGGTTTTTGAATGGAAAACAAACTACACAGAAATCATTCACGATAGGAAACGGAAGTGTAATACAATTCAAAAATGTTTAGTTTATTTCCATTTACTTTGCTTAAAAAAAGATAACTATTTGCTCAATTGGAGGCTTATTTAACGCTTTCCCTATCCAATGCATCACATATGATGCACAGCAAGTCGTTTTTGTACGCTTGTGCATCATATGTGAACCGCCGCACTATGGTATTACGGCTGCAAAAAAATCCAGGGGCCAAATTACCACATTCGATATCGATCGAAAACTCAGACTTTTAAGCAAATATTGTAAAGTATACTTTAGGGATGTTCAAAGTAACTTCGACGCAAAAAGTTTATTTAAATTTGGTATCTTTTTGCTTCGTTTTTAAAAACATATAGTTCAATTAAAACTCTTTTACTATTGGACATCTTTTGGCAAATAACTATAAAAAAAATAAAGTAAACTGAGCACCTTTTAAAAAATTTTGATTATCCTTAAAGTATGCTATACAAATGTTTTGAAAATATCTAAGATTTCGATCGATATCGAATGCGGTAATTTAGGCCCAGTTTTTGACAACCGCTTTTGAATAATCTAAAGCTGCAGTTCTATAGAGAAGAGCCGGGATATTAATGATCAGTAATTGTTTTCAAGAAAAAGTTATATTTTATGTTATAAAAAAGTTATTGAAATGTACTTAATGTTTTAAAACGCAAAGTGATGGCTATCTCTAACGATTTGGACAAAAATTTAGACACTGGGTACATTTTTTTCCGTATAGAACGAATATGAATGGACTTTCGGAAGTTTTACTACTTAGGGGTAAAAACGGGGAAAAAAGGGAGAAAAAATCGAAAACGTTATATCTCCTAAAGTAATAGGTATAGAAACAAAATTAAAATTACGTTTTGAACAGCTATGAAAATAAGCAGGCAGGTGTTTGGTACTTTTTTTAAAACAATGTAAAAAGCGGTGAAAATAGTATTTTTGGTACTTTTTTTAACCCACCCTTATTTAAACCAAAGAATATAGAAAGAAACTTTGTACTGCAGTCATTAGACGTGAAAGATATATTGAGCACTTCTTTTAAGATTTTGGGGCCAAAATATGTAAAAAATGATAAAATGATAACTAAACATCTCAAAAATTAATATGAATAAGAACATTATGTAAACTGCGTTTTAAAATATGCATATGGAACTTTTTTGAAATAAAAAGGGGAAAAATAAGTAATGTTATAACTTTTAAAGAAATGAATGTTTGTCTGTATATATGTTCTTATAGAATAGTAAACTTTGCATTTGATCATGTCATGCTCTTTAGAGAGGATGTTGCGGATAAGCCGGTAAAGTTGGTAAAACTAATTTCCGACAGATGACGCCACTGAAAATTACTAAAAATTAATTAAATCGTAAATTGTGCCTTTGATCATGATATGATCTTCAGCAAAGTTGTGGCGGATAAGCCGACGAAGGTTTATTAATTGGTATCACCAAAGTCCGTCTGGTGGCGCCACTGAAAATTACTCAAATATTACTTTGTGGGTATGACCAATTTCCAAAATTATTCAAAATGAGTTAAACTATAAACTATGCAACCTTCATTTTAGTAACTTATAAAATAATATATATGAAAACTTTTAAATTTGCCTCAAAATGCTCACTACAAAGCTCCGAGCAAGGCTCGGTCAACCAGGTACTAAGCGATTATCCTAGACGAGGTTATATTTGAGCTATGGTCAAATGTGAACCGATTTTGCCCGATTGCAATACCAAAATTTTTCAAGAAATGAAGAATATTTATGCCTAATTTCAATGACCTATATCCTTTTGTAAAGGTTTTATCGTGCCGACAACAGACAGACAGACGAATAGACAGACGGACATCGCTCAATCGTCTTAGAATTTCATAAGGATTCAGAATATATACAATTTTGGTTTTTGAGCTAATATTAAAGAAATTACAAACGGAATGACAATCTCAATATACCCGCCATTCTTTTTGATGGTGGGTATAAAAATTATATCAAAATGCTTTCAAAATTAAGAATCTATCAGCCATGTCACAGAACTCAATTCCGTTAGGAAGTGGAATTAATTCCGTGTTTTGCTTCTGCAGAAAAATAAAACGAAAAAATTTTTCGGAATGAAACCACATTCTTTTGTTAAAGTGGAATTGAATTTGTATAATTTTCTTTGCTTATTCAATATTTGAATAATTTCTTCAATTATTTAGTGATATTTATTGAAACAATGATAGAGTTACTGATTTCAATTAAAAAAATCGTGTTTTGCAATGATTTTTGACATTGAAAATTTTTCGGAATCTATAGAACCTAAAACCATTTCGATCGGAATTCAACTACGGAATGGTTTCAATTCCGAACGGAATTTGTGACATAGCTGTATATCCGATTTTAGATCATTCTAAGAGTTAAATGTTTTCTAAATCGTTGGTCTTTTAACTGCAATCAAATTGGAAATCAAGAATAAAATCTTTTAGAATTTTACAAAACCCTTAAATAAACATATTCACTCATTGCATCTTGAATTTGTCTAATAAAATTACTAATTTTCAGGTTCTATGGAGTTATTTCAAATGAAATTTTCAATAAAGTTTTGCAGGTATGAAAAGTTTTTGAAATAAATGTAACAACATTTTTCAGACCTTGACATTGTTAAATATTCCCAGCAAAACTTTTCATTACCAAGTAATGAGTTAAACAGCTAAACTATTGAACACGAACTACTTACACATTTGCTGTTTAAGTCATTACATTAACATGGGGATGTCATTGGAGGCAAGTACTTACCTATTGCAGAAAAGTAAGGACTTGGGTAAGCAATTGGAAAACAACAACTTTTTTTTTGTTGTTTTATTTAAAAAAAATATATATTTTTAAACGAAATACAAAATTTTTTTCATGACCCTATGGGGGCTCGAACCCAGACCCCTACGACTGCTAGGCGGAGACTCTTCCACTGAGCTACTTCATATGTTGAAAACTTAGCAGCTTATAATTAATATATACAATTTTATTTTTAGATCAAAAATCATATGACAATAACTTTGTTTTTCCCTGCTTTTTTTGCTGTGTTGTAATTTTTAGAAAAATATTTCTATACGAAATAAATATTAATGCATTTAATAAAAAATAAAGAAGTTTTTGGTTATATAACATTGACTCTTTCTCTTACTTACTTACGAGCATATTTTGAAATTCCATGGACCATAGGCCAAGTATTGAAATATGTTCCTCTACTTGGTCTTTCCATGGAAGTTTCGGACGCCCTCTTCTAGCATTAAGTGGTGGAACATTTTAATTCTAATTTTATCCTCTTCATAGTAATTATTTTTTCCAAGAGAGGGTTACTAGCCGATCTTATGGGACAACTCTCGATACATGTTAGCTCGCTACATTAAGCGGTGTTAAACTAGTTCCCTGGGTGATACCACGAGGTGGTCCGTGTCCGCAGTTGAGATGAAGGATGAACCAGATAAGTTGGGCTTACCAAGTTAAGACCAATCAGAACTGTGTTTGGTAACCAACATCCCCTACATAATCAAAATTAACTCATTATGGTATTTTTTCATTACCGTGAGTTAGTTTTCCAAAATTTTTTTTACAGAAGGTAATATTTAAGTTCTTAAAATTCAAAAATCATTTAAAAAACTCTTTTAATAAGAAAAAATTAAAAAAAAAAATGTTGGTCTTGGTGTGATTCGAACCGGGGCCATTCAGTTTAAATTACCATCTTAATTACAAATAAGTACTTCTGTAATACATTATTAGTTATTTGGAGGATATGTTGTAGTCATTAAAAGGTAACCAGTTAACAGAGTACTTGCCATTACCAAAGTTTTGCTGGGTTATTTCAAACTAACAAAAAAGTTTTAATAACACTTCTTGAAAAAAATGTAAAAGTTTTTCAATTTTCATTTGGCAAAATAAAAATTAATTAGTTTATTATTTGAAAATATGTATAAATTATATGAATTCAAATGCAAATTAAATTTTTTAATTTTCATTTATTTAAATAAAGTTTTTGCTTTTCAATTCAAATGCCATCACAACTTCATCAGTTATCAGCAGCAGCAGCTGTGATTGATGTTCAAATTCAACAGTTTTTTTTTTAGTTTTTTGTTTAATTTTGTTCATATTGAAATTGATTTCTAATTTGAAAAATAAATAAAAAAATATTGATACAGATATTGAAATAAAATGTCAATGGAGAAAAAATCAATTTCAAATTGAATGTTAAGCTTTTTATAAAGAAATACATTTGGTTGTGATGAAAATAAAATTTCACGTTATACAGCGAAATATATCCATTTGAACTAGGGTTTGCAGTTCGGTTTTAACCGAAACCGAAACCTCGGTTTTTTATGCCTCAAAACCGAAACCGAAAACCGTAGAAAAAAACGAGGTTTTAGCTATTTATTTTTCATAATTTTTTGTTGGTATTATTCAGAAATAACATTAGCTTATCATAAATTTGCACGTAATTTGTCTATTTAATGAAGCAGAAGAATTAAACAAGCAAAAGGTGTTTACAATGGACGAATGGACAGGTGTAAGGGGAAGACGGTATATGAACGTAAATATTCACGATTCTCATGGTAAATTTTATAACCTGTGCCGTATTTTAGGAACGTGTAATTTCAAGCAAACGCAAGGAACCATTTGACAAAGGCTAATGGAGTTTAATATTTCACTTGATACAAACATCGTAGCATGTACTATAAATGGAACAGCAGCCAATATCAAATTTGTATCTGAAAATCAATTTTGAAGACGGCGACGTGGAACTTTGACTCATTTAAAACCGATTGCCCATATACATTTGAACCTTGAGGCTGTAAGGAAAACTGTTCGGTATTTCAAAAATTCGTCAGTTCGTTATAATATTTTACAAACAAGCGTTAAAAAGCATCATTATCGCGAATTAAGTTTACTCTTAGATTTCTGCTTCTAAAACAAAGTATTCATGAGAGTTTAGAAATGCTGTCGACCTTAGATTTGCTTCATTCTATCGACTTTGAAATTGTAAATTCTTTAAAATCGTTGCTATTTGTAAAAATTACTATTCAAGCAATTTGTCGCTCGGATGCAAATATTATTCACGCTAAAGGCGCTCTGCAATTTCTCCAAAAGAAACAAGACTTATTTAAGAAATCCCTCATATTAAAAAAACCTGAATTATTTTCCTGAATTTTAGTATTAAATTATAATATCCCAGCAAAACTTTGGTAATGGCAAGTACTCTGATAACTGGTTACCTTGTAACGACTACAACATACCATTCGAATAAATAATAAGTTATTACATAAGTACTTATTTGTAATTAAGATGGTAATTTAAACTGAATGGCCCCGGTTCAAATCCCACCAAGGGCAACCATTTTTTTTAGTTTTTTTTTTATTAAAAGAGTCTTTTTAAATGATTTTTGAATTTTAAGAACTTAAATATTATCTTCTGTAAAAAAAATTGTAAAACTAACTCACGTTAATGAAAAAATACCATCATGAGTCAATTTTGATTATGTAGGGGATGTTGAATACCAAACACGATTCTAATTGATCTTAACTTGGTAAGCCCAACTTATCTGGGTCATCCTTCATCTCAACTGTGGACACACACCACCTCATGGTATCACCCGGGGAGCTAGTTTAACACCCATTAATATTGTGAGTTAACATGTTCCGAGAGTTGTTCCATAAGATCGATAAAAATGGGTTAGGATTACGGACTAGTAACCCTCTCTTGATGAAAAAATACCTAATGTTAGAGGAGGATGTCCGAAACTTCGATAGAAAGACCAAGTAGAGGAACATTTTTCAAAGCTTGGGCTATAAAATTGGAGAATATTCGCACAAGATCGAAATCCATGGAATTCTAAAATATGCTCGGACTTTGACCTTAACAGGTTGTAACATTTAAGTAAGTAAGAGCCAATCTTATGTAAAAACTTATACAAAAAAGAAGATTTAAATTGTTTAAGTTTTAAAATAATTTTAAAAAAGTTTTAAAATAAATACAAAAAATCGTATAAAAATATTTTTCCAAAAATTACAACAAAGCAAAAAAAAACAGGGAAAAACAAAGTTATTTTCACATGATTTTGGATCTAAAAATAAAAATTGTTTATATTAATTATAAGCTGCTAAGTTTTCAACATATGAAGTAGCTCAGTGGAAGAGTCTCTGCCTAGCAGTCGGAGGGTCTGGGTTCGAGATCCCATGGGATCATAAAAAAAATTTTGTATTTCGTTTAAAAATATATATTTTTAATAAAACAACAACAAAAAAGTTGTTGCTGTTGTTGTTGTTGCTTTCAAATTGCTTACCCAAGTCATTACTTTTCTGCAATTGGTAAGTACTTGCCTCCAATGACATCCCCATGTTAATGTAATGACTTAAACAGCGAATGAGTAAGTAGTTCGCGTTCAATAGTTTAACTGTTTAACTCATTATTTGGTAATGAAAAGTTTTACTGGGATGTTTTAATAAATTTATCTAAATGTTCCTACAAATTTAAACTGAAATAGTTTTATTAAAAAAACCGAAAACCTAACCGAAACCGGTCGGTTTTGGGTGTTTTAAAACCGAAATCGCGGTTTCTCATTTTCACGGTTTTTTGCAAACCCTAATTTGAACTAATTTTTAAACAAATAATTAAGTATTAAACGGTAGAAATTTGTAGAATTTTAAAAAACTTGATTTTTGTGGCATTGTGTTATTTAGGAACACAAATTGGAAATATTTTGAATAAACCAATTTTCGGACAAAAATTACCTCAATACAAATAATTTTAAAGTTTTTAAAGTTTTAAATTTAAACGCAAATTTTTGGATTCCATAACAACGTTTTTCCAAAAAAAATTTTATAATCTTAGTTTTTATTCTTATTTATATCTCCCTATAAAAACACATTTATTTTTTTCTTTCCTTTCATATTTTATATTAAATCCTCTTGATTCATAACAGAGGATTTAAAAAATTTAGTTTTCTGAAGTTTCTGTAAAGTGGGGTTTTTTTTGTCTTTTGTTTTATTATCTTCTCTATGTTTTTAGCAGAAGATTTTTTGTTTCCACTTTATGTCATATGAAAACATTTTTCTTGGCAGTGAGAGATTTATTTGATTTTCTTCAAATAAAAACATTAGTTTTGTTAAAAAAGTTAGGAAAAAACTAAAAAGTGTTTTTAACAAAAATTAAAAGTAAAAAATCATGAAAACAAAGAATGCATGTGTGTGTAGAAATATATCTAATTTCATATGAATGGGTGTGAGAAAAACACAATTGAAGTTTAATTTCCTTCAAACAAGATATAGTAAGTGTTCTTTTATTAGTACAAATACTTATTAAAATAGTATAAAGCCAATAAAAACAAGTAAGAGTGTTATATTCGGCTGTGACGAATCGTATATACCCACCATCAACTTGTATTAAATTATATATCTCATATACAGTGGAATCGCAATAGAGTGAACTAATTCGTGCAAGGCCTGTTCACTCTATTGAAAAAGTTCGCTCTAAAGAGTCTATAAAAAAACACTTTTTTATACAAAAAACATCTATATTTATTAAATATTATTATATAATTACAAAGGAGTGAAGTAATTTCAAGAGTTTTTTGCTTTGTACAAGCATTTCTTGCTTTTTGCACCGCACCATTTCTTGCTATTTTGTGCCCAGTCAATAGCTTTTTCAAAAATCTGCACGGCCTGCGCTGCTGTAATGTCTAGTTTGGCTACTGCTACTTCCTCGATGTCAGTGTCAGTCTCAGAAATGGCATCGGAAACGCCTTGAGCAGAAATTGGAAATGAACTTTCAGCATTGTTCCATTACGTAATGTCATCAATGGTAAAAACTTCTTGCAAATAATAAATTTAATGGTGGATGCTAAACAAACTCACGTTTGGGTTAGCAGTTTGAAGCATATCGAAAATTGGGTTTAGTTCTTCCAGATGTTGTTGCCGAAGTGACCTTTGCAATATTTTTAACGGTATATTTTCCTCGTCGTCGTCACTATCTTCTTCTATCTGCACAGAATCACCCAAAAGACTTGACCAGCATTTTTTTTATCATGTTCGGTTCCAACTCATGCCAAGCTAGCATTAGAATACAAATGGAGTCTTTGAGTGTTAATTGTTTAAAAAACTCGTTTAAATTGGCCTTTTTAATGGCCCGTTGAAGAAGATGTTTTCTATAATTGAGTTTGGTTATTCGAATAACGTTTTGGTCCATTGGTTAAATCAATGGCGTAACGTTCGGTGGCATGTACATGACAAAGAAACATCCATCCTCAGTGATAAGTTCGTGCTCGGGTGGATGACAAGGTGCATTGTCAAGAAACAACACTGCTTTTGTTGGCAAGCCCTTTTGATTTAAGTGTGCTTTGACCTAAATAAGAGGTGCGTCTTTG
This sequence comes from Stomorhina lunata, assembly GCA_933228675.1. NCBI lineage: Eukaryota > Metazoa > Arthropoda > Insecta > Diptera > Rhiniidae > Stomorhina > Stomorhina lunata. Next base: position 101,474,382 of record OW121742.1, on the reverse strand, counting down.
TCAATTATGTATAAGAAAAACAAAAGTTCACTCTATTGAGTTGGGTACTGTTCACTCTATAAAGTGACTAATGGAAAAAATCGGGAGTTCGTAGGATCAAGTAGTTCATATTACCAAGTGTTCACTCTATTGCGATTGCACTGTATCTACAAAAGGGTGCAGCTAATTCAAATTCGAAAAAAATGTTAGGCGAGTTTTTATTGTTGGTTAAATATTTGGACTAAATTTGGTTGGAGTAGCTTTATAGTACAACATTTAAAATTAACTAAGTCCTTTCCCTAGTATTCACTTTTGTGACGGTAGCCGTCAGTTGCTGATTTTAATTTGTATCATGTTTTTTTTTTATAATTTGTCTTGATGTGGTACTGACCAAAAAAAAAAAAAAAAAATAGTTTGTCATACCACAAAATAACATATGGCTAGTGTGGACATCTAGAGGTTGGTCTGGTAACACCAGCTGAATGAGCTCGAGTATCTGGTTGTTATCAAGTAACCGTATACTCTATAAAACTTCAACACGGTTGCACATTATTTGGCGTCATTCAAGATTTCGTCATTCGTAAAAGTTTGTTGAGTGTGGTCAGTTACCCACGGAAGAAAAAAAAGAATTAAAATAAAGTTTCAAAGGTTAAAAAAAAAAATTTTTTTTGCCTGTTTTTTTTTATAAAAAAATAAACAAATTGCCGAAGCGTTTGTTTCTGGATTGTAACCACCAAACGGTTTGAAGAGTTTAAGTGTGGAGATTGAATGATCAAGGTATGTAGCTTGCTCCTTATACAAAACAAAAGAAAGTAAAAAAAAAAACTTTCTTAATAATATCGTTTGTAGACAGACCAGATAAATTGTTTTTGAGGAGACGCCACAATAAAGTCGTAGAACACGAGGAATAGTTTATACATCAAAAAAACGATAGTGAATTTCGTTGGTTGGCAGAACACTTGGCACCATCACAGAAATAATATAAAACCATTCAGAGGAAGGTAACCCCTAAATCCAGCTACCTAAGATAGGTCCTAAAAAGATAATACATTGAGTGAGTAAAATTGTAGTAATAAAATTTTTGCGAAAGCGGTTTTTTTACACATACACGATAAACAAACGAAAATAACGGTACCTCTCGTAAGCCAAGCGTTCAGTCTTCGCTGTCATAAAACTCGTTTCTTTCAATAACATTATATGCGTAAAACAACGGTACCTCTTGTAAGCCAAGCGTTCAGTATTCCCCGTTATAAAACTCGTTTCATTAAAAAAACATAATATGAGAAAAACAACGGTACCAACAGGTACAGCTGAGCCAAGCATTCAGTTTTCCAAATTATTTTTAACACGTGTCCGTAAATGCGTAAAGTAACGGCACCAGTTGTTGAAGTTATATATACCTGTACCTAAACAGTCGTTGATATGTAAATCTACTTTTATATAGAACATTACATACATTTAAACTTGAAATAACTAGACTATAACTTAAACTTACTTATACCTTACCTTAACCAATACTTTTATAACTTATACATATATCTAACTTATACAACTAACTTAAATTAAACTTATATAATAGTATTAAATAATATTTCACATAAAATTAAATTGACATAACTCAAATTTTACTATATACTTTTATGATTATACTTACACAAATTTATTTAAAGAATTTCAATTATATAATTGTATTTATGTGATTTTACTATACTTATTTACATATATTGATTATATATTTTCTTAAATTCAAACTTAACCTAAAAAAAAAGCTTCATGAAGAAGAATTGCCTAAATAATTTTTAACTATTTAAAATTTTATCAGATCGCAATAGAAATTAGAATTTTTTTAGTTAATATTAAAATAACATTCAATTGAATGAAACTATGATTAATTGAAAGAATATCCCTTTGTTATTAATTATATGGTCATTCAATTGGATGTTAGTTTATTTTTTATAAGGAACAGTCTTTAGAATGTAATAAAATTTCGGTAAATAAAAAAAAAAAGAAAAAAATATTCAATAAAAGCTAATGAAAAGCAATCCTGATTAAAAACTAATATAAAAGGTCTAATAATCAAACTCAGACATGTGTTAAACAAATTTTTTTTGTATAAACTTCACATTAAAGATGATTTAAAAAAAAAATAATAATAATAATTTTCGATATAAATTTTGTATTGAATAAACACTTAATATAGAAATCCAAATTTCCTAAAATTTTATAGATTTGTTTATAAAAATTTAGTTCATAAAATTTTTTTTAAATCAGAATCAAATTCTTGGATTTTTTTGTTTTTGAAAGAATTTTTTTTTAATTAAATTAAATGGAAAGGTTAAATGAATTCCTGGATTTCCAAACAAGTTTATTTTCTTGCTTCTTTTTCGAATTTTTCTTAAATTAAGAACATTTTTTGCCTGAGTCATTTGAAAGCAGAATAAAGGCATAGTTGATTTAGAATCCAATTATAAATGCATTTTAAAATATCAATTGAAATTAAATTAAAATAATACTAACTTACATCCTAGATTAAATTAAAACAAATGAATTATAATAAATAAATCTAACAATAATATACAATAAATAACTTAAATTTAGAATTTAAATAAAGATAAAAAAAACTAATAATAAAACTAAACTTAATAATCTAATACGAGTTAATAATTAATTTAATTTTTCATTAGAGTTTTAATTAAAGCTATAGTGAATTAAATGGGTTTTCCCAATTAATCTGATTTTTTTTGCATTGATTAAATTTTAACTAAATTTCAAGATATTGATATTTTTTTGCTAAATATTGTTCGAAGAATAAAATTTAGATTTTTTTTGATAATAACTTTAAATTCAAATTGGAATTAAATGGAATTTGATTCAGTAGCCAGATAAATTTAGATTCTAAATTTAAGTATAAATCAAAAATAATAAAAAAAAATTAATATAAATAAAATATAATATAATAAATAAAAATATAAATGAAATAAAACATAATATAACATAAAAAAATATAAATGTTTAATAAGAAAGAAAAAAATATAAATAAACAGATAATGCAATAAACTAACAAAAATAATAAGGATGTAAATAAATAAAATCATAATAATCTTTTAAAGAAATTAAAACACATATAAATTAATAACTGAATAAATAAAAAAATTAACGATACATTTAACTGAATAAATAAGATAAATATTAAAAAGAAACCGGATAAATAATATGATAAACAAATTATAATTTAATAAACGACAACAAAATGAATTAAACTAAAACACTTTTTTTTTTGATTTTTTTTTTTTTAAGAAAATTTATTAATTTTTTTATTCTCAAACCTAAATCTAGGTCTAACGAAAACTAAATCAAAATTAAATTTATATAAGCTTTGTCAAGTAGCATTTAATGTCCATATTAATTATTTCCTAATAAATATATTTAATAATTGATTTTTTTTTAATATTCTTGTTAATTCAGATGTAGAACATCTAAATACTAAGTATATTTTATATAATATTCTTATAATAAATTTAAAATGTACATATCATTTAAAATTATGTGGTAATCCATTTATTTATCGGTTGAAATGTAGCGAGTAAAAATGAAATTGCGGTAAGTTTTAGTTTAGGGACAGTACTCAAACGAGCAGGCCCAGAGTTCTGTCAATGGATGACTTAGTCAAGTCATATGGGGTGGGCAGCCTGTCCAGGACACACCAACTGGTCCTGAAGATCGTTAGGTCAATTGAAATGCAGCTGCTATTGTCAAACGTCCGTCTGGTCCGAATGGTCATCCTGCTCCAATAATTATTTTGTTCAACGTTACTTGTATCTAGCTTCCCGTCAAACCATCGACTTTTTATTTTCTATCTTGGCACGAAATTTTTTTTGTGAGTGTGCTACCCTACTATGTGGAAAGATCCCCCCCAATCCGGCGAGCTACAGCCTAACATCGAAGTGCCAATCCACCATGAAGCAACCAAGGGTGAGTTGGAGAAGTTTCCCTTCTCCAACAACGAACAAAATGCACGCTTTTATCACACTTTGTACAAAATTTAATCTCATAACCAGGTATAGTTTAGCATTAATAATCTGTTGAATACTTTTCGTTTAACTTAATAGTTAGAATAAACATGTTGATAGTAATACTACAGATCCATGTATTTTGTTAGGTATATAAGGTCTGCACATTGACTAATAGCTATCTAATTTCCTTGGTGCAATCTTAAGATGCTGATTTTACCTCAGAATCTTTTTGATTGTAGATATAACAAGTAAGAGTGTTATATTCGGCTATGCCGAATCTTATTTGATTGTAGATATAACAAGTAAGAGTGTTATATTCGGCTATGCCGAATCTTATTTACCCACCATTAAGTTGTGTTACATTTAGAAACATATCTCATATATCTTCGAGGGTGCAGCAAATTCGAAACGTGGACCAAATTGGAAAAAAGTTGTTACGCTAGTTGGTGTCGTTGGTAAAATATTTGGAATAACTTCGGTTGCCGTAGCTTTATAGTTCAACATTTAAAAATATTTTAGTGGTTTCCCCAGTATTTACTTTGATCAAAATTCGGTCTCATAACCGGGTATAGTTTTACATTAATAAGTTGTTAAATACTTTTCGTTGTGCTTAATATTTTGTTAGGCTAAACACGTTAATAGTATTACGTCAGGTCCATATATTTCATTAGGAGTTCCTAATGCATTCATCATATATAAAGTCTGGGCTGAACATTGATTGATGCCTGTCTAATTTTATAGGTGCAATCTTAATATAATGAATGTACCTTCAAATCTTTTTGATTGTAGATATAACAAGTAAGAGTGTTATATTCGGCTGTGCCGAATCTTATATACCCAGCATCAAGCTGTGTTAAATTTAGAAACATTTCTCATAAGGGTGCAGCTAATTCAAAATCTGGACCAAAACTTAAAAAATCGCTAAGCTAATTGGTATTGTTGGTAAAACCTTTGGGCTAAATTTGGTTGCCGTAGCTTTATAGTTCAACATTTAAAAATGTTTTAGTGGTTTCCCCAGTATTTACTTTGATCAAAATTCGGTCTCATAACCGGGTATAGTTTTACATTCATAAGTTGTTAGGCTAAACACGTTAATAGTATTACGGCAGGTCCATATATTTCATTAGGAGTTCCTAATGCATTCATAATATATAAAGTCTGGGCTGAACATTGATTGATGCCTATATAATTTCATAGGTGCAATCTTAATATAATGAATGTACCTCCAAATCTTTTTGATTGTAGATATAAAAAGGGGATGTTATATATATAAGAATTATAACCAAATGTTGACCGATTGTAAAAAAATTTTGCACACTGGCTGGTATGTATAGAGAGCTTATAGTGACCATAGCTATCATAGTTTCTAATTTAATAGCCTTTAACTGGCCTTTGCTAAAATTTTTGGTTTCCGTGAGTGTTTTTCATATGAAAACTAAAGTCAAATATGGACTGATTCCTATAAAATTTGATAAAGTGATCAAAAATTGCAGAAAACTTCCCTATTTTAAATTTAATCGTCATAGCTATTACAATTGTATTCAATTTATCAGCACTAATGTGTTTCCCGGGGCGAGGTTATATGGGAGCTCTAACCAAATTTGAATCGATTTTGCCCATTTTCAATACACATCTTTTTTAAGATATCCAAAATACTTTTGTAAAATGTTGTTCCTCTAGCTCTTTTCGTTAAGGCGCTATCGTGCTTTTATCTGACGGACCGACGGACATAAACAACCTTTTCTTTATGTATTTTTGTGTTTCCATAAGTTTTTTATATGGGAGCTATGGTCAAATGGTGACCGATTGTGACAAAATTTTGAACACTGGCCGGCATTGATATAAGACTTCCCTGTGCATAATTTAGTCTTATTAACTCTTGTAGTTAAGGAGCTATCACGATTTTATCTGACGGACTGACGGACATAAACCCCCTTTTCTTTTTGTATTTTTGTGTTTCCGTAAGTTTTTTATATGGGAGCTATGGTCAAATGGTGACCGATTGCGACAAAATTTTGCACACTGGTTGGCATTGATATAAGACCTCCTCGTGCTAAATTTAGTGGTTATATCTGTTATAGTTTTAGATTTATTGGTATTTAAGTGTATTTTAGGTGAAATTTTGGCTGTTTTCGTAAGTTTTTTGTATGGGAGCTATAACTAAATGTCAACCGATTTTGATGAAATTTTATATGCTGGCTAGGGCTTATGCAAGACTTCCATATACCAAATTTTATTATCATAGCTATTATATTTTGTCATTTATTAGCAAATAAGCGATTAGCATAGACGAGGTTATACGGGAGCTATGGTCAAATGTTAACCGATTTTGCCCAATTTCAATACCAAATTTTCTCAGAGATGAAGAATGTTTTTGCTAAGTTTCAGTGTGCTAGCTCCTTTCGTTTGGGCGTTATCGTGATTTCAACAGACAGACAGACGGACATCGCTCAATCGTCTTAGAATTCAATATACCCCCCATTCTTTTTGACGGTGGGTATAAAAAGGGGATGTAATATATATAAGAATTATAGCCAAATGTTGACCGATTGTAACAAAATTTTACACACTGGCTGGTATATATATAGAGCTTATTCTGGCAAAATTTAGTGGCCATAGCTATCATAGTTTCTAATTTAATAGCTTTTAACTGGCCTTTGCTAAAATTTTTGGTTTCCGTGAGTGTTTTTCATATGAAAGCTAAAGTCAAATATGGACTGATTCCTTTAAAATTTGATAAACTGATCAAAAATTGCAGAAAACTTCCCTATTTTAAATTTAATCGTCATAGCTATTACAATTGTATTCAATTTATCAGCATTAATGTGTTTCCCGGGGCGGGGTTATATGGGAGCTCTAACTAAATTTGAACCGATTTTGCCCATTTTCAATACACATCACATGGGTAAAAAATGGATAAAATGATAACTTAACACCTCATGAAATAGTATGAATAGGAACAATGTGTTAATTGCGTTTTTATAAAAAGTACTGAATTTAATTGGTACCAAGAACCAAATATGCATATGTAACTTTTTAGAAATTAGGGAATAAAAGGGAAAAAAAATTGGTAATGTTATACATTTTAAACAAATGAATGTTTTTCTGCCTGTATGCAATAGTAAACTATGCATTAACCATGTTATGCACATGTAATAATCTTTAGCTAAAGTTGTTGCGCATGAGTCGACGAAGGTTTTTAAGTTGGTATCACTAATTTCCGACAGGTGGCGCCATTGAAAATTACTCAAAATTAATTAAATCGTAAACTGTGCATTTGATCATGCTATGATCTTTAGCGAAGTTGTTGCACATGAGCCGGCGAAGGTCTTTTAAATGGTATGAACAATTTCCGAAAGGTGGCGCCACTGAATATTACTAAAAATGAATTAAATCGTAAACTGTGCATTTGATCAGGCTATGATCTTTAGCAAAGTTCTTGCGCATGTGTCGATGGAGGTTTCTAAGTCGGTATGACCAATTTCCAAAATTATTGATATTAAAATAGGCATTTGATCATATGTTGATAGGACAAAATGAATAAAATGATTCAAAATTAATTGGATATACGTCCATACAATTTAATATACATCTATACAATTTGCCTCGAAATGCTTATCATAAATCGGAGCTTTATGATGAGCATTACGAGGGCTCGGTCGCCCAGGTACTATAGAGCTTATTCTTGAAAAATTTAGTGACATAGCTGTCATAAATTCTAATTTAATAGCTTTTAACTGGTCCTTGCTACATTTTTTTTTTTTTGGTTTCCGGGAGTGTTTTTTATATGAAATGTATGGTCAAATATTGACCGAATGTGACAAAATTTTGCAGACTGGCAGGCATTAACTTAAAACTTCCTTATGCTTAAGTCAGTGGGTATTATAATTTATCATATATTTTCATTTAAGCGTATCTTAGGTGAAATTTAGGCTGTTTCCGTAAGTGTACGCTGCCTAGTGCTTATGTAAAGCTTTTCTCTTTTAAATTTCATTATCATACCTGTTATAATTTTTCATTTATTAGCAAATAAGCGATTAGCCTAGGCTAGGTTGTAAGGAAGCAATGGCCATAATTGAACCGATTTTGTTTAATTTCAACACCAAAATTTACCCAGTAATCAATCGTCTTAGAATTAAGGATTAAGAATATATATTAGGGTGGGTCGTTTTTTGACTTTTGTCTCTGATCGACTTCTAATAGTGAAATTATGTGGCCAAATTATGTCAATTGTTTTTAATCAAAATTTGCTGAAAAAAGTGCAAAAAAAAAACTTGGGTAATTTTTGACCCCATGTCTAAAATGGGTTAAAATATTTTTTTTTGTAATAAAAAAGACTTTGTCTTAGTGTAAAATGATTACTTTTAATTATATTTATTAAAATTCAGTAATAAATTAATAATATTACTTATTTACAAAATAAAAAAAAGATGCAAAAAATCCAATTTTTCATTTTTGCCTCCGGAAAAAAAGGGTGAAGTTTACCCAATTTTAAAAACAAAGAACCTATTTACATTTTCCGTAGTATGAATAATTTTATTCCATATAAACATTATTAAAATTGAACATAAATAAGATTTGTGGAGCATTTACTCAAATTATGAGCAAAAAATTACTTTTTTGCGAAATGCGTCGAATTCAAACACAAGGTACGGGAAAATGGTTTGAGATATCGACCTCAATTTTTTTGAGTTTTATTGTCCTTTTTATTTATTTTAACACACCGATGAGATAAATTCAAATTTGTAATATTTGTTTCACAAAATTTTCATAAAATTAAAAAATGCGTTTTGAAACACACCTGAGAAAAATTACCCATTTTCGAGTATGAAAAAAACTAAGTAAATATTGTTAAATTTTTACAAAAATTAAACTATGAAGTACTTACAAGTCTTAAAATGACAAATCATGTCTTACTTTGCGAGTTTTTGTCCAAAGTAGTTTTTTTCTAGCGGTGTATCCTTAGGCGTATTGTCAAGGACACGAATTTTTGGGGGAAACCCGCAATTACTTCAAAACTGTTTTATGGATTTCAAATATTGATGACTTCAATTAAAGCTGTATTACTTCACTTTTAGACTCAATTATCTTTTCTCTTTAAAATAAATTGTAAATGGACGAAATGTAGCAAAAACTGCAAATACTCTCAGTTTTCCCCATACAAATGGGCTCAAAAACTTTGGGCCCGTTGCGCGGGCTCGTATCCTAAAAACAAATCAATAGTACTTTGCACACTTCCGATTGACATAATTTGGCCATATAATTAGACACTATTAGAAGTCGATCAGAGACAAAAGTCAAAAAACGACCCACCCTAATATATATGCCTTTTGATTTTCGAGCCAATATTAAAGAAGTTACAAAAAGAATGACAATCTCAGTTCTTTTTGATGGTAAGTATAAATATACATTACATATTTGTTCCCGTACTCTAACGAAACTACCCAAACTTACTGTTCCCAAACATAATTTTCAACAAAAAATGTTGTTTTTGAGTGATTTCTGACAACTTCGAACATTTTTTGGGTAGTTTCGTTAGAGTACAAGAACAAACATTACATAAACTCAACAAAAAGTTATGTAGTAAAATTTATTAGCCACCCTGTATAAGTCTTGGTTTATAAAAGTCATATAACCGTGTCACCATTATGGGCTTTTAAAAAGCTTTTAAAAAGTGTATGTTTTGAAAAAGATCTTTCGAACGTCATAAAATCAGAACTAAATGAAATTTAAAAATTTGTAAGAACTCTAAGAATCGTATGGGCTTGAAGTATATATACATATATTCCGATTTCGGTGAAATTTGCTCTATACATATACGTATACAGCAAATTTCACCGAAATTGGAAATGTTTTGTCTTGACTTTATAGATAAAATTATCCTAAACTTTCACCAAAAGTTAAAGCAAATACTCTATTTTATAAAGATATATCACTCAATACATTTTTTTCTGTCAAAAGTCAAATTAAAGTTCATAATAAAAATTGAAAAACACATACACGCACAAGCAAACATACATTTAATGAGCACGTTTGTGTGCCTTAGCTTTCTCTCATTGGATAATCGTAACCATTTGTTTTTAACGAATTAGAGAAAAGCGGTATAATCTCTTTCTTATGGGAGTTTTCAAAACGACCACACAGTAAATCAATGTATGGAAGTACAACATCTTAATATTATAGAATCTTTGGTTGGAAACTCAAATAAATTGATTGTACCTTCCCCATTGTATTAAACATTACAAAACTTTTAGAAATAACAATAAAACTGTCAGTTTTTGTTAATAAAATTATTTTATTTGATTTACAAAAACGTATTGCCAAATTATATAAAATTGATGTGCAATAAAAAACAATATTTTTAATTTGTCTGAATAAAAAATATACAATACAAAGCCAATTTGTGCATGATGTGTCATGTTATACATTTAGTAGATACAATAAATTTTATTATATATTGAACAAATTGTTAATGGAATTAAAGTAGAAAATGTCATAATGTAATAAATTAAAAGGAATTTTATATAAGTTGAGATGAAATAATTACAAAAATTTATTATCATTGTCATTCTGGCATCAAAAAAATAAATTTTGTAAAGTAAGCAGTCATACATACTCGAAAAAGTAAATGTTAACCAATTTTAGAGTATCATCTTAAAAATGCCTTACACTCAGAATATTATGTAAGTAAAATTAACTTAAAATGTAATTTGAAATGAATGAATGTTCATTTAAAAACCGGTCAACTGATTTTTCATTCAAATTCAATAAATATTTCATTTAAATTTAACTGACAAATATTTAAACTACATTTTCAGTTTTAAAAACGGAATATTCAGTTGTTACTGAATACAAAATGACAAAAATTTAAACTACATTTTTAGTATAAAAAACGGAAATTTTCATTTATTTTTAAAAAATTGAATGGTAAAAAACTATGTAAAATTTCCGTAAAACGGACAATTTTCATTTGTTTTAGTAATTAACGTAACATAAAGGACGAAACCATAAAAAGGTTATATCCTTTAAGGCATCAAAAAACCAAACAGACAAAACAAAGTTTGTTGTTTGCTTAGGCCATACCCCGTGATAGGCGGCCATTATTATAAAAAGTTTCTTCAGTAAGCAAACCTAAGATACTTAAGGAAAAACAATAATTAAACAAATACGAATTATATTTGATACAAAAATTGAAAAAATATATAAAAACAAAACAACTGATATTTTCAAATGTTACTGATTTTCAGTATTTTTTTGTAGGTTGTTTTTTAAACAAAATCAATTTTCATGTAAATTTAAATGAATATTCATTTGAAAACAACATAACCGAAAATTTCCTAAACAACATACAATCAGTTACTGTAATAATTTCCTGAGTGTATATTTAAAATGAAATAGGTTTCACTGTGCCCGATTTTGGCAACTTTTTTTTACCGACAAAAGGGAGACCATGGTTGAAGACCAATGGGTAAGGATAAATCTAGTACGCTGAATTCTATAAAGCTTTACAGTTTATTAGGTTTGCTCTAGTTTTCGAGATATAGCATTATAAACAAGTAAGAGTGTAATATTCGGCTGTTCCGAGTCGTATATACCCACCATCAAGTTGTGTTAAATTTAGAAACATTTCTCATAAGTCTACAAGGTTACAGCTAATTCAAAATGTTGGCCAAATTCAAAAAAAAAGTTGTTACGCTAGTTGGTATTGTTATTAAAATATTTGGACTAAATTTGGTTGCAGTAGCTTTATAGTTCAACATTTAGAAGAATGTAAATAAGTGATTTCCCTAGTATCTACTTGAACAAAATTCGTTATCGTAACCAGATGGTTACGATTCTTGCAAAATTGAGTGGCCATAGCTGTCACAGTTTCTAATTTAATAGCTTTTAACTGGCCTTTGCTACATTTTTTTTTGGTTTGGGAGTGTTTTTATATGAACGCTATAGTGAAATATGGACCGATTCCTATAGAATTTGATATACTAATCAATAGATGCATAAAACTTCCCTATTCTAAATTCAGTCGTCATATCTATTACAATTGTATTAAATTTATCAGCATTAATTTGTTTCCCGGGGCGGGGTTATATGGGAGCTCTAACTAAATGTGAACCGACTTCATCCATTTTCAATACACAATTATTTTAAGATATCGAAAATACTTTTGTAAAATTTTGTCCCTCTAGCTCTTTTCGTTTAGGCGCTATAGCTCTTTTTTCTCACGAAAAGATGGACATAAACCCCCTTTTCTTTTTGTGTTTTTGTGTTTCCGTAAGTTTTTTATATGGGGGCTATGGTAAAATGGTGACCGATTGTGACAAAATGCACACAGGTCTGCTAAATTTAGTGGCCAAAGCTATTACGGTCTATCATTTATTGGCATTAAAGTGTATTTAAGGTGGAATTTAGGCTGTTTCCGTAAGTTATTTGTATGGGAGCTATGGTTAAATGTGAACCGACTTCTTGCAAAATTTAGTGGCCATAGCTGTCATAGTTTCTAATCTAATAGCTTTTAACTGGACTTTGCTACATTTTTTCTAGTTTCCGGGAGTGTTTTTTATATGAAAGCTACAGTCAAATATGGACCGATTCCTATAGAATTTGATATACTAATCAATAGATGCATAAAACTTCCCTATTCTAAATTCAGTCGTCATATCTATTACAATTGTATTAAATTTATCAGCATTAATTTGTTTCCCGGGGCGGGGTTATATGGGAGCTCTAACTAAATGTGAACCGACTTCATCCATTTTCAATACACAATTATTTTAAGATATCGAAAATACTTTTGTAAAATTTTGTCCCTCTAGCTCTTTTCGTTTAGACGCTATAGTGCTTTTATCTGACAAACAGATGGACATAAGCCCATTTTTCTTTTTGTATTTTTGTGTTTCCGTAAGTTTTTTACATGGGAGCTACCATCAAATGTTGACCGATTGTAGCAAAATTTTGCACACTGTCTGGCACTGACTTCCTTGTGCTAAATTTAGTGGCTAAAGCTATTACAGTTAATCATTTATTGGCATTAAAGTGTATTTTAGGTTGAATTTAGGCTGATTCCGTAAGTTTTTTGTATGGGAGCTATGGTTAAATGTGAACCGATTTTTCGAGATTTCAATTTTTCAAAATTTTTCAAGAAATGAAGAATGAATATTTATACCAAATTTCAGTTACCTATATCCTTTCGTTAAGGTTTTATCGTACCGATAACAGACAGACATACGGACAGACAGACGGACGTTGCTCAATCGTCTTAGAATTTCATAAGGATTTAGAATATACTTTAATTTTGGTTTTTGAGCCAATATTAAGGAAATTACAAACGGAATGACAATCTCAATATACCCCCATTCTTTTTGATGGTGGCTATAAAAATGTAGAAGGTTGCGAAAAAAATATTCGCGTAACTCGAAAACTGTTATTTTCTTGATATCGTAACTCAATAACAAAATTATCTTTTTGGGAACATGAAATATTTTTTGAATCCGAACAGTCGTTTTGAAAATAAGTTTGTTTGTTTGCAAAAAAAAATATTTTTTTCAAAAATCACAAAAATTTTCATTTTACAGAAAAATAATTTATTTACGAAAAATTATGAATGTTTCTGAAAAATAATTTTGTTGCTTAATTTCGGTTTTCCTAGTTAGTTCAAGAAAATAAACAATTTTCGAGTTAGGCGAATATTTATTGCACAAACTTCTCCATTTTTTAAATAAAGCTATATCTCGAAAACTAGAGCTAACCTAAAAAAACGGTTAGCACCATTAAATTCAATGTACTCGAACTATCTATCTAGGTCTCAATTTTGTTGGTTTTTTCAACAAGCACAGTGTTATTATCTCTCGGAGATATGTGTGGTGGGTATATATGATTATATCGTCATCTAAGAAACGAAATAACCTATCTACAGTTTTTAAAAGTTTACAGGAGAGGGAAAAAACGTTATAAAATTGGAACTATTTGAAATATTTAAACGAAAATTATTTATTTAGATCAAAATGAAACCAGAAATTTGGTTTTCTAAACACAGCTCATATTATGTCACTTAGGTTATTTGGAATTGCAAAAATCTGAAACCAAATAACCTATCTGCAGTACAAATTAGTATGAGTAAATCAAATTTTTGTATATATATAAATATTATATAAATTAAAAAATAACAGTTATTGTTTCTTTTACTGGCTTAAGCAAATTAAAGTACTTAATGATAATTTAAATTACACTATGCAACAAAATTAAACTTTTATCGCGATTTTTGATGATTTAGTTTTATCTTTTTTAAGTGCATAACGGTGCTTTGGGTACAAAAACTGTAATAACTTGGTCATTTGGGATATTAGATTTGGTCTTTAAGATGACGATATTGTAAATACAATATATTTAAACCAAAAATTTCACTACTGTATTGAAAGTTTAAATTATAAGTAGCAAGACTTTCTACGTCACTGACCTTCAATAATAATCTCATTCTTACTGCTACACGGATGACTAGCACATATATCACCCTTACCAAGATGAGTGACGAATAACCACCAACAGCTATAAAAAGCATAAAAGATAGCCAAAAAATATATTAATATGTAAATATATTTAATTTACAACGAGGATTTTTAATAATGTTAAATTTAGTACAAAGAGATAGCCGCAAAAACCAAGAACCCAACTACCAAGGTAAACTGATTATCATGCAGCCAAGTCAGGCAGGCAGGCATCCTGACAGATATTAAGTTTGATAGATGTTAAAATAAGTACGAACTGAACGCCCATACTCAAGCCAACTACTCATTCGTTTTCCATTTCATCCACGTACTTCTTATATAGTTCATCTTGTACTTTCGTCAATGTTACTTGAAGACAGCCAAAGAGTTGATAAGTAGACAGTTAACCATACAATTATCCTTCATTATGAAATATATACATTT